>VCHN02002987.1:0-15366 GCA_007115665.2 Sequoiadendron giganteum
TTATCATGGTATCAGAGCCGATGGGATTCTTCAAAATTTGACGAATTTTTTAATTAAAAAAAAAATCGTAGCCTCCTATCTGGATTTCTTCTAGAAATTTGCTTTTTTTTTTTTTGGAGGTCTGTTTTTTTTGGGCGCCGCAAATCGTGGAAGATTTTGGGCATCATTTCTGGGCGTGTGTTCTTGGTCGAACAATTTGCTGCGATCTTGCTTCATCTTGGATGCGTGTCTCTCCTGCGCGTGATTTGTCTTCTCCTGTGTGGCCGCGACTTTCATCTGCAGAGATTAAAAAAGCAGGTTTCTTTTGGCCGCACAGGTGCTGCAAAAATCCGTGTGATTCTGTTTTTTCTTGGCGTCCATTCTCAGTGTTGCAGATAAAATCGCGTTTTTCGTCATTTTTAATCATGATTTTTTGACATTTTCTGGGCACGACCTCATGAAATCGTGAGCTCTTTTCAAATACGCGGTTTTTTCCTCTCCTTTAGACGCATTTTTGGTCGATCTCTCTGCCCTAGCTCAGACGTGCTTCTATCACCAATCGGGACGCATTTTTCTAGAGATTTGACACCATTTTTCTGCCTTTTTCTGAGTTTTCATGGCCGCCTAGGGTTCTAGAAAATTCGTCTAGGATTTTGACCCTCTATTTCAAGGCGAAATTTTTTTTCGATTGTAGATTCCTTATGGGTTTTTCGATATCTCAACTGGGTTGGTCTCCAATTTTTTTGGGTGCATCATTTTTTGTGCCTCAAATTTTGTGCCAACGGATTTGTCTTGAATTCTATGCGAGTTTTGTTGGGCTTTATAATTTTTTGGCCTTAAGAAAAATTATTGTGGGTTTATAATTTTCCCTGAAAAAAAAAAAAAAAATTCTGAGTTTATAATTATTTGTTGGGTTTTCTGATTTTTTGCCTGAAAAAATCATGGGGAGGGTTTTTAATATTTTTCCTGAAAATTTTTTTGGAATGGTTTTACTGTTTTTCCTTAAAAACGATGTTTTGTATGGGCTTCCGTAATTCGCAAAGATGCGTGGGATTCATTTAAGGGTTCTTACCATTTTTTCCGAAAAAAAAACGTTGCTTTGTCAACTTCAATTTCAGGGTTTTGCGATTTTGTCCTCAAAAATCGTGGTTTCTTGCAGTTCGTTCTGGGGCGTCATGCTCATCTGCGAAAGTTTGAAGGGTTTTCCGGTTTTTCCTCAAAATCGTGGCAGTTGTTTTTTGGTGTCTCTACTCCAGGGAGGGACAACTTTGTTACCCAACACCAGGTTGGATGGTTTGTGATCCGTTTTGGATATTTCCAGAAGTTCTGCAATTTCTGGGAGGGTTGGTGGAAAACTCATCTCAAGTGACAAAGTCAGTGGCAGGCTCTTGTCTTTTGTGGCAGAACATTCTTCGTTTTTGTGGGTAGTTAGAACGATGACCATTAAGGGAGGGTATTAAATATAATAAATAATATAATGGTCATCTTAGTTAGGTTAGATAGTTTCTATTTTCATCTGTTGTTTACGATCGTTTCATTTAGAAACATCATCTTGTAATTTCCTATTTAAGGAGCCTTCGTATCATCGAATATACATCATTGAATATTTTATCATGAATATGGTCAATTATGTTATTCATGCAAACAAGATATGAAGAGTACAAACATTATCATAGTCATGTTTTCTACTGAAGAGTGTACCAATGTACCTAGAACTTTTAATTGTTTGAGGTAAATATTATTAAGGTAAAGTATCAATATTTGTGTCATTACTAGAACAAAACCCGTAATTGCACAACAACAGCCTCTATGAAACCATAAAGATTATGCACTAGTCAAAACAAATTATGGAAACCTTGAACAAGGTAGTGCTTATGGTTATAACCATGTTTCCTCCAATGGAACAAGTCAAAGCTTTTATCAGATTATGTTTTTTTAACAAATTAGTCAAAACCAATGGAAGACCAATGAGAATGCAAGGTCCACAAAGTAAACACATTGAAATTCTGTATAAAGCTGATTGCTATTCCTTACAATAAAGAATTCACCTTAAGAAGTTGAATACTGAACAAGCACACTTCTCATTCTTGACTCCTTGCAGCTTAATGCAGTTTTGATTTTCAATTTCCATATCTTAGCACATCCTAAGTAAGTTTCCATCATGAAGTTGAATGTATATTAAGAAATTGTGATGTAATGCATTCATATTATAACTATGTAGGAAATTTTTGTCAGAAAGAAAAATGTTGGTAAAGTTAACCTTACAAAGTTTACTAAAGCTGATGAAGTTAGAAAAAGTTGATGAAGTTGAATTACTGATATTGTTGAACAGTTGTTGAAGGTAATTCAGTTGTTTTTGAAGATGACAATTGATGTTTAAGATAACAGGTAGTTGCTGACAAAGACGAGAGTAGTTGATGCTGAAGATATTTTTAATGCATTCTACAACTCACTAGAATTTTGGGTGCAATTAACTAAAGAAGTTCATGTTTTAGGTGTGAGTTATCCAGCAGTTAAATTGTAATGTCCCCTTCCCAGACAGTCAGTAGGTGTTGTGGTTAGTCTATCACTTTGGTTCCCGTAGACTAACATGATGATTAGGGGACCCCTCTAAGGGCATTTGCAGCTTGTCAATCAACCATTTGGGTTTAATTGGTATTTCCCCGCTCAGTGTAATCCAAGGTTTTCGTGGTGTGCTTTCTGAAGCGTTCTGCGTTTTTCGGACACTTTGTCCACACTTACTATTTTTAGTAAGTCACAGGTTGGTCACCGACCTGGTTAGTTGGCAGTATTTCTATATCGGGAATGTTGGCAGATTTTTACCATGGTTTTATCTTGACAGTTATCTTGGTCCAAAGCATTAAGTTTTAATAACATTAATATTAAATTTATATTTAAAGTTTTAACTTTAAGCGTTATTAATATATTTAAATGACTTTATGATAAAGACATTATAAGGGGATTTTTAAAGATTGTTTTATATCATAAAGTTGGCCACCCAACTTGAGGGACTTATAAGGTGATAAAAGCCAATTAAATTAAATTAAATTAAATTAAAAGCCAACCTGGGCATGGGAAATTGGAGTAAGTATAAAAAGCACTTTTTGTGCTTTTTATCATTCATATTTTGGAGAAAATTTGGAGAAGGGTTTGCTAGTTGGACTGAAAAGTCTTGGCTTCTTGAGGACGAAAACCCTCATGAGGTACTTCAACTGTAGAAGTGAAAGATCTCCCAAGGTTGAAAGTTGATAGCGCCATTCAGAGGTTATGCATTGCACATTAACGATTTCATAGAAAGCTTCAATTCAAGGTTTGAAGGTTTTATCAAGAACTTTCAAGAATATTGATCATCATTTCAAAGCAAGGTATTTACAAAGGTTTCTGAAGAATTATCAAAGTAGTTTGCTTGTATGAAGTTGCCAAGAAAGACATGGGCGATAGAGTTTAATAGAGTTCCTGAAGGCATTAATATTCATTCTACACTTCATTCATCTGTATGAGGTTGGCGTGATTATTCCAGTGGAAGTCTTGGCGGCTATTATTGAGTAGTGGCAGGTTTTTTATTTGCTGGTCGTGGGGTTAGATTAAGGGATCTGTGGCTATTTCTCCTGAGTTTATTGTGATCCAGACCATAGACTGTTGGGCACCTTCTTATTTTTGTTTGAAGGCGTGAATATTCTGCAAGCTAAAGTTAGACGTTTCATTCATTAATACCAACATTGGCATGAAGGGTGAATCCAGGAGTTCGAGGAAGTAGAGGTCGGGTTGATTACATAGTTGACCTTCTTTGTACCAAGCATGAGGAACAGTTTCAGAAGTTGATGCTTTTACTTTGCTGGCAAGTGGTGTGTGGGGCTCTAGGAAGGAGTCTATTTTGCTATTATTGATATCTACCTGCCATACGTTGAAGGTGTTCATTGCTGGCCACATCAATTCATAAGGTGCATGAAAAACATTCATGCTTCTTGTATTGAGTGTTTTGTATTGAAACTTGGGAATCAAACCTGTGTATTTTGAATATCAGATATATGTAATTGTTGATGCTTACCTGAATGTGAATATTATATGTTCAAGTTTATTTTGCTGTTATGATTCTCTGTGATTTCTTGGTTAAATGCTATTGTTGATTCATTGATATTTAAGGAGTATCTCTTGTGACAAGTTGATGCATACAATTCCTATTCAAACACCTACAGGATATAACTCAAATTACTTGCAAGAGAACTGTTTGATGATATGCCTGCATTGTCAAACATTGGAAAATCATGAAATTTTGTTCCAACTAGGGTGGGACATTACATAAATATCAGTTTTAGGAAGCTAAATTTAGTTGTTTTATTTTTATTTTCAGACATTCAATTTGGACACCCCATTTGTTATTTGTTTTAGATCCTGATCTTATAGTGTTATCACTCAATTTTAGACTACTAAATGTAAGGACTTGATTTAGGATTGTTTTAACCATTTCTTTTATTAGTTTTTAGAAGCATGAAATTCTATACATTATTTTTCAATTTGTAAGCAAGAAGAAAGTGTTGGCAATATCATCATTGATGTCAAAGGCATATGGATGAAATCGTATCAAGGCCAAAGGCCACTAATCAATCTCCTCTCTACAATCATACAATAGATTTTTTATGCTTCTATAGCAGGGCTCAAACTTACCTTATATCCTTTGAAGATTGCTGGCCGAATCTCTTTTATATTGGATCTCTCCTTTATATTGGTATTATGGAAAATAAATTAAATAAAGTAAAATAAATCAGATTTGGCCGACCATCTTTGGCACCCAAATCAAAATCCATAGAAATGATTAAATCACCCAAGTTTATGAATATATACATATGTAGTGATTATGGTGAAAAAGGCAGTGACTTAGTTTGTAAAGAAGCAACGATTAAGATTAAGGAAGCAGCGAATTGAGGCAGCAATTCATCATTAAAGACCGAAGTTATATTTACAAAGGCAGCGATCATGTTTCAAAAGGATTGTGGATAAATAACACTATCTTAAAGCAGTGATCAGCATTAAAGTGTGTTAACAATAAGTAATGTCTTTTTAAAAGGTTGTCTCTATTCAAAGGGATACCTCCCTTCATGAAGAGGCATAAGGAAGATGTAATGTCCCCTTCTCACACCTAATCAATTTGAAGACCATTAGCCTATTTCTTGAGTTTTTGTGGGCTAATTGGTGAGGCAAGGAGACTCCAAAGATCTTTGAGGAGGAAGTTTCAGAGTTACAAGGTCTCTATTATTGGCAATGAGCTCTATGAGAAACACTAGTCTAAATGACACTTTTTGAAGTGTTTTCCAACTTTTGGGGTCTTCTCCAAACTTCTTGGAGAGAACATCTATTTATAGTAAGTCACCAAATTGGCTTCTATTATTCACCTATTGCCTCAGTATCAAATTGGTGTGGTCAAATTTGAATTCTGATGTGTTTCGGGATTTTCCACAACTTGGGGTAGAATAATTAAATTATTTGCTTAAGTGATAATGTTCTATCACTATTTTTGATAACTTAAGTGTAATATATTTTCGAAAAAGGTATTTTAATTCCCCATTTGGATGCCTAAGAGAGCTAAGGGGTATTGCACATGAAAAAGATTTTAATTTAATTTAAAAGAGAATTTGATGGAAAAGGTGATCTAATTAATTATTTTAATTGGAGTTTTCCCTCACAAACTCTATATAAGGATGCATTGGGGTTCATTGTTGGACATGGTGAAGAACGATATCATTATGTTGTTGGATTTGCTCTGGTTCTCCAAATTTTTGAGGATGAAAACCCTCATGGATTTTCTAGTTTTGGAATTTAAAGAAATTCCCTTGCTAGACTAGCGTGATTCCATTCAAGGATCACCATTGGTGCTGATTGAAACTTCTAGTTTTGGTTTCATCATATTCCAATGCTTTGATGGTGTTTGGTTTGCATTTTGAGAGGATTGTTTACAGTTTGGAGGTGATGTTTTAAGTTTCTTGTGTGAGGCGATGGGAAAGACTTGGGGTTGGCCGTCTACTTCCTACAAACCATACCTTCCTCATGAGCTGTATCATTGCAAGAGAAATCATTGGCTGGTAAAAACGCTTCGTAATTATTGTTTCATTGAGTTGCTTTAACTCCTAATAGAAGGTCGTACAGTTCGAGGCAGCAACTTTTCCTGTGGAGGTCATACCACTTCCCTAGAAGTGCCCGGTGAAGGGAAGCGTGTGAAGCTTGAGAGTGGAGTGCTTGGTGTTGGGGGTCTTTTACACCCTAGGATGTGGCACCCAGCCCCATGGAGGAAGTTTGAATGATCTTAGTGTAATGTCCCTTGGTTAGACTTATCCTAAAAGTATAAAAGCACAAGTTAGGACATCTATTCTATTTTATCAAAACATGATTTTATTAATGTAAATGACCTTGAAGACTTGCGTACATCATGTATTATCCATAAAGAACATAATATCTTGTTCATGGTTAGTTCATCTCAAATTGCATAGTCTAAGAATAAGACAGTTAGATGCATTATCGTTTAAGGCATAAATTCACATGATAAGACTATGACTTATTACTCTTGATCAGAATAGATCTTCGCCTTGTCTCCTCTTTCCTAACCTCCTTGGATGGTAGAATGACTGTGCAAAGGGCGCATGAACGATCTCCAATGGGACTCCCTCAAGGTGTTCCACCCGTCTTGGGACCGTCCTTCAATGGATCGAATTACCAGCCTTTCCCTCCACAAACTCCCTATCCTTGTTGAGCGCTAGCGAAAGGGAATTGTTTGGCCGGAAGTCTATTCTTCAAGGTAAAGCCATAATCACTCATTGAGACACAATAATTGCTGCAAGCAATATTATTGGATAATTGTACATAATATATATATATTCTATATAAGAATCTATATATAATCATTCCTAATTGATTGACAATAATTACCTTTGCATGAATCTATATTGATCAATTATTGAATGTTAATGTCTATGTTAATATCTTTATCAATATCAAATATTAATATATTTATCAATTACCAAATATTAATATCTACATTAATATTTATTAATATCATAAGTTGATCAATTATCAATTCTTAATATATTTATCAATCATTAATATTTGCATTCATAAGATATTTAACAAATGTTATTTTCTAAATATATAAAATATTTATCCTTGTTGATTTAGAGTTATGAGAATACCCACCTAATACTTACCACTTCGATCTGCAGAAACCGTTTCCTCCTCTCCTTTTTGCCAGTGATTCTATATAGACTTATTCTCCTTCCTTCCATTCCATTCGATAATTATGATATGACATACCACAATTATTCTGCAAGTTAATTCTAAAACCAATATATTAACTTGCTATTCTGAAATTCATAAGAGGACTATACTGATTGATATATATTTGTTGGTTGTTTCTGTACTTTCCTTTTCTTTTCCCCATTCCTAATTGACCCCTTCTTGGCTGTTTATGGATCTCCTTAAATATCTTTTGATTGGGTGAGGAATTGCACCCTTTCAACAGTGGTCACCTTGAATGGATGTGTCTCCTTAATCGCTGCCCTTTAGGAATCGATGCCTTAACTAAATTGTATTAAGTGAATCGCTGCATGTTAGGAATCGTTGCTTTTGCTTTGGTAATAATAACTAGGAATTGATGCTTATTGTTTATTCATTTAATTGAGGTATAAATATTGTTAGTTTCTTTGTATTATAATAATTATGATCTATGATGATTATAATTATAATAATCTTTAAATTGCAATTATTTTTATTTTTGTTTTTGATATTCATTTTATTATTTCTATTGTTTAGTCTTTTTGTGCATTAGAATATTTCATATTTTAACACTAAAGTGCAATAACAGTAAATGGCCAATATATGTATATTATTATTTTATTGTAATGTGTTACAAACTTACAATCTTTAGTATTGATATGTTATGTATTTCACATTATTATAATGATTATAATATTTAGTATTCATATATTGGTAATTATAATATTATCTTTGATAATTATAAATATCAAAATGTTTTTTTAATATGTATTTTGTTTATCTTGTTTCCGATGCTTTATATCTCAATGCTACAATTCCGGGGACATGACACTTAGAACTGAACTTTGTTGGACTTCATGCTCTAGAAGGGGTCGTACCATTCCATGACCTTGCTGGTTCAATCATTATCGAACCCTCGTAATCCATTCCTAGGAGGTGATAAGTTGATTAGAGTGAGCGGGAAACATTATTCTAAGTCTACATTGACCTTTGGGTGCATTTGGGAGTGTATCATTGAAAAAAAATTGAGTCTTTATCTCGCTCTCTAAACTGCTGCAGCGAAGTTTCAGACCTATACCAGTCACTTATTTGCCATTTCCTTGAGCTATACTTGCTATTTCAAAGATGGCTGGTTAATTTCATCAATTGTGATACTTTGGGGGTGTTCCAATTAGTTCCATTTTATATCATTATTAATTTCAAAAGAGGTAACATTGTAACATTGAGTTGTAGTACCACCAGTGATCTGCTCATGTTATTTGTGATACTCACACCATTGAATAAGTGGCTCTTGTTACTCACCGCACTAAATAAGTGGTTCTTTGGTACTCATTCACCACTGCAAAGTAGAAGATTTGTTTTACTTGTTGTACTCACTCACCACTAGGAAGTGGAAGCCATTATTGTGGAAGAGTTTGCTTACATTTCATTACTGTATACACTTTCTGTAATGTCCCCTTCTCGAGCATGATCTTTTCAGTTGACCGTTGGCCTATTCTGGAGACCTGTAGGCTACTCGAAAGGTGAAATTAGGGTTTCGTGTTTTGGAGGTTGCTATTGCTCGTGAATTGATGATTGAATGGCGGATTTTTTCTGGGTTTTCAGAGAGCTTCGCTGTGGTGTGTTTTTCTTGGCATTCCAAGCACCTTCAGGAATTTACTATTTTTAGTAAATTCTATTTCTGGCAGTGGCCCTATCGTTCTCGGCACAGTTGACTTCCTCTTCAGTCGACTCAGTTGGTTTGTTCAATTTTGGCCTTGTGATGCATTTTGGAGAGATAAGTTCATTTCTTTGAAACAATGATTATATTCTAGTGTTATGATACCCCCTTGGCCTAGTCTCATAACTTAATGTTGTGTTAAAAAGTGGTCTTTAAGGGGTGGCGCCTCATTGAGGTAATTTTATATTTATTAAAGTCAAATTTGAAGCTTTGAGTGGGACGCCTATCTTGAAGAGATGAATTTCATTAAAAAGTCAAATGAAGCCTTGAGGAAAAGTGACGCCATTCTTGGAGGGAAAAGAATTAGGGTTTCTAGAAGCTTCCGGAGGGGTCTTCACAAAATTATAAAAGGAAGTTTGGGCTCTTCTTTTTGGATCCGATATCTTGAGTATTGTTATGCTGCCGAAATGGTTGCTCGACTGCTTCGAGGAATGAATGCCTCCTAGCCTTGGCTCGACTTCATGCTTGAGAGATAGCATCTAGTGGAGAATTTAGTTAGTTTGTGAGAGAAGTTTGTAGTGAAGTTTGTTGTGTTGCATTGTTTGCTTGTAGTTCTGATTTACTGCATTTTATGTCATTTTCTGGAGTTGCTGATAACAGGGCTGAATTTGTAATTTCATTCATAAATCAGAAAATAAAAATATATTCGTTCTGGGTATTGCATATATCCTTTTGTCTATGCTGGGTGCCCCTTTGTGCCAATTTGCAGATCCTATTTCGAAGAACCTGATTTTATAAAAGAAATTTTCCCTTCTTGCCAGGCCGCCCCTCCTTGGAGTGCATTGGGAAGCGTGTTAAATAAATGAGTGGGTTTAAGTGTGGTCTTGGGTATGCAGCTTGGTCGCCCTTGTCATAGGAGTGCATTGCATTTGATTTGAGGTCGTTTGGTTGAGAAATGAGTGAGATATGAGCAATTTGGTAGGGTTTTATGTTGCTGGTCCTGTCTTTCAAGTTGCCGATCAGGCATATCAGTTTGTTTAAAGTCTATCATTTGAGTTGGGTTTGGGATGACAGTCTTTGTGATTATTGAGGGGACATTATACTAAATTGCAGCATGGTTAGACTTTCTTATTCTATGTATTTGGCAGGCAAATCTCTAATTATTGTAAGCTGAACAGTAGTACTGTCAGAAATCCCTTTCCTTCTCTTTAATGCAATTGTAATACTTAGCATCTCCGTCATATGGTAGCTCCAATTCCATCTCGGGTTGGAAAGCACATTCTTGACGTCGAGTTACTTCAGCATAATAGTTGGTAGGGATCCTCTGACCACATGCTCATCGTTCTCAGACGCATTCTTGGTTAGAGTTCTTTGTATCAGCATTGCATTAAGACCCTCTGACCATATGCTCATCGTCATCCGACGCATTCTTGGTTAGAGTTCCTTTATCAGCATTGCATTGAGATCCTCTCACCATATGTTCATGCCTTGCCCAACTCGGGATCCTGGTGTACATTCTTGGTTAGATTTGAATTCCGCATCGTTGGTTTAAGCGCTAACTCTAACGATTGTGTATTGCTCTGCTCTTGTAATTGAGAAAATTAAAAAAAAATTGGCTCGGTATATTTCATTTTCCCACTAAAAAGTGGAAGTGTCTAGCTAACCCCCACTAGATAAGTGGATGTTACTTTTATCTATTTCATTTCAAGTATAATTGTAATCCTGTACACCATATGCTCTCACCTTGCCCACACTAGGAACTTGGTGATCAGAAAGTGTAAAGGAAATTTTATAAGCTTTTCATTTTGTTTGAGCTAACAAGTTTCAAAACAACAGTTAAGGGTGATTATTAGAGAAGATATAAATGTATAGAGAAGTTGAAGATAAAGTATGTAAGTAGACGTGTGAGATGTGTGAAGATTAAATAAGAAGGGGAGTGGAAACAAGTGTGAGGACTGTAAAAGTTATATCTTACAAACACATGCAGATTTGAGGAACAGAATATCATAGAAGATAATTCAAGGCAGATTTTGTGGAGAACTTATATGAATATTATTTGTTGAAGGAGCAAATTCAAGAAGGGGAAATAATTTGGAGGTTGTGCCTCATATTGAAGAGATTGATGTCTCTTGCTTAGTCAGTGTTTAGTGACGAGGATTGGTGTCTCTAGTGGGTTGGTGCCTACAAACTTGCTGTACAAGAATTTTATTTTGTGACTGGATTTGGACAATAGATCCAAGCAATCCTTATTCTGTGGTTTTCTCTCGAGAGGGTTTCCACATAAATCTTGTGTTCTTATTTTTTAATGTTGTGTATTTGAAGTTATTGTGGTTATTAATTTGAAAAATTAAAAGATAGTCTTATATTGATTCAACCACCCCCCTCCTCAGTATAAGCATGTGCTCATCAATTGTTATCAGAGTGGGTTCCTTCAAGTATAGTCTAACCGCTAGAAAGTAGATCTCAAGAGCACAAATGGCCTGTCAAGAATGATTCTCCTCGAATAGGGTCCCATTGTTTGATGAAACAAACTATGCCTTCTAGAACATAAGGATGCGCACTTACCTAATGGCTCTTGGCTTTGATGTTTGGCAATTAGTTGTGAACGGATATGTAGCTCCCTCATCTCCACCAACCGATATAGTGGCAAAGAGGGTGAGTGAAAATAATGCAAAAGATATAAATGCAATTTTGTGTGGCCTATTAGAATCAAAGTTTGTCAAAGTAATGCACTATGAATCGGCAAAAGAGATTTGGGATAAACTAAAGAACATCTATGAATGAGATGAAAAGGTAAAGAAAGCTAGGCTTCAGACACATAGAAGACAATTCAAAAGTTTAAAAATGAAGGACGAAGACAACATTTCAGCCTATCTACTTCATGTGGATGAAATTTTTCAGACTATCAAAGGCCTTGGAGAAAAGATTGAGGATGCAATGATTGTACAGAAAGTATTAAGGTCTCTTCCTTTGAGATTTGATGCCAAAGTCTCCACCATCGAAGAGATGAAAGATCTAGATACTCTAACAATGGATGAGTTGCATGGGATCCTCACTACATATGAAATGAGGACAAAAAAGGAGAAATCATCTAAATGAGAGGCAGCCTTCAAAGCCTCAAATAAAATAAAGAGTAAAGAGTCCAAGAGAAGCGATAGTTCCAATGATGAATCAGATGATGAAGAAGCTCATTTGTGAGGAAGCTAAAGAAAGGATCGAGCACGTACAAAAGTAAGTTGCCTTTTAAATTCTTTAAATGTGGAAAGGTGGGACATTTTGCAGCCAAATGCCCATATGCAGAAACTAAAATAGTGAAGAAGAAGAAGAGCATAATATAAAGAAAGGTGGCAAACATTATCAACATAATAAAGGCCACAAACAAGGCAATTTTGAGAAAAAGAGGAGCTTTTACAAGAACGAGAAAAGTCTCTATTCCAAGGAGGAAAGTAGTTCATCGAAAGAGAGTTTCTCCACTAGCGATAGAGAAGAGATTCTATTCATGGCAATAGAAACAAAATATGATATCTTGGAAAGTGAAGAAAAGGTAGAGAAGGAGACAGAAAGGGAAGAGAATGCTGAAATGGATGGGGAAGTGGATTTGGAATAGGAACTCAATAAACTTAAGAAGAAGAATTTGAAGAAAAAATTATAGCTTCAAGAGGACTGTGAATCTAAGGCGAAAATGTCACAAAGTCTTGAGGAGTCAGAGAAAATGATCATCACTCTAAAAGTTCAAATTGAAGAGGCAAACCGAATTGAGGAAGAGGTAAGAATTAAATTAAAGGAAAAAGAAGAAAATTGTGAGAGGCTTGATTTTGAGAAGAGTACTGAAATCTTAGATGATATCATCAATGGGTAGAGCCTAGAGGTCACCATTTAAAAAGAGTGGTCTTGGATATAAAGAAAATCAAATGGCCAACAAAGAAGATCACTAAGAGGCACCAAAGAAGGAAAATGATGAAAAAGACAAAAACCTTTGTTGATTCTCTCAAAAGTCCTATCAACAGAAAGAAAGAGCATTAAGTCCCACAGAAAACAAGCACTCCTCCAAAAGATAACAAGGGCAAATTCAAAAGGTCATGTTGACGGGTGTTTTATGACCACACCAACACAGAATAAAGTTTCCCAACGGATACTCTATCCTCTCTTGATCAAAGTATTCTGCATGCTAAGATTGCCAGAAAGATCATACATTCAACTCCAAGGTTCCTTATGCAGGGGATAGTCTCAGTTGGCTCGATGTCATTTGCTGGTTATTTCAAGGGGACTTAAGTGAGTTGCTCATTCAAAAGAAAGGATTCTCAAATTTCGGGAGATTTGTCAATGACGCTCGGGTTCTTAAACTAACCGAATAATGCTGAATGTAAAAGGATGCAAAAATTAGAGCTGCTACCATCTACTCTAAATGTGGAATGCGAAAATCATTTTTTGCAAATTTCAAACCAAGCTCTGCTTTGCCTCACTTCGAACAGCTTCCGCAGAACCAGTGCAATCTTCAAAGGGATAACGAGAGATATTCAAACCACGATTCAACATGCAGAGACCGTCACAACAACGCATATCAACATATAAACCGCAATCGAAGTTAAGTTCACAATGTTCCAGTTGACCATGCAAGGCGAACCCAACATCAGTGAGCCCGCTAGTGGTATGGATAAGCGAAGCTTGCTCAAATTAAACACCACATTCCACAACTACCAACTACTTGCATGAAATAAAGTCTACTCAACTTTAAGCTACTTTAAGACTCTAAGTGAATTGGAGAGACGAAAAAGCCTTGCTAGCTACTCACAACAAAAGATAGAACCACCAAGCAATGATAAATCTTTGTATTATGAGAGTGTTCACAACAACTTCTTACAAAGTCTTCCAATGGGAAAACTTTCTTTCCTCTTCAATCTAACCTATGCAATCTATGCTATGCTACTTCTAAGCTCTATCTCCTAGCTATCTCTTTATCTTCTGCTATTCTCATCTAATAATGTTACAAATGAGGGGGGATGCCCCTTTTATAATTGGCCTAGTCCAACGGACGGCTTAGATTTGATTACAAAGAAGGGCTTAGATCGAGCCACATATGCCCTAATTAAGGTTTTTTCCCTAAAAACCGCCACAGAGAGGAGTGGGGTAATAAATGAACAGAAGATTCTCCACTCCTCTGTAGAAACCACTATGAGCAAATAATGCCCACTATCCTCCAGAAGATTCTCGTCCAAAAACGTGCTCCCACTGTTCTGCCTGCCAATTTTGTTGCACTAGGAGGGTAAAAGAGTTTCTAAGAACGCCTCCACAGATAATAAAAATTGATAGGATCCGAAGTTCGACTACTCAATCATTCGCGTTCATCCCTCCTATTGTTTTAATTCCTGGACGCATTTCTTCCTTGTAATCTTCATATTTCTCTAGCTCACTGCCTTGGGTGTATTTAGCCTCTTTTGCATCACATTCTTAATGTCGTAGCCTCGGTGTTCATACTGCAAAACAAAAAGAAGAGCATCAGAACACTTATAACATAACTTCACTTCACTTACCCAATTTCCATGTTCTGGTTTCCAAGGTCTGCTTGACCTCTAGATCTGATAAAATTCATCACTTTTCTAGCAAACTTTCATCATGGGCGCACGGTGTTCATTTCATGAGGTCTTCTTCAAGGGTGCATCCACCACCTTGTGCCTGGAGTTTGTGCCTTAGAAAATATTTCACCTTGAGGACGCATTTGAACGCTTGATGTTTGAGCTTCATTTCATCTTCAAATTCTTCATACCTTAGACAAATTTCACCTCTTCCCCGTGAGTGTATTTGACCCCTTGTTGCTTTATTTTCCCTTTCCTTAGACAATTTTGTCTGCTTTATAAATTTCATCCACTACAATCTAGGTGCTCATTTTGACATCCCAAGTCAAGGCATTTTTTGTAAAAACATTTCTTTCATTTGCCTTCGAAAAAATTATTTTCGCCTACGAAATTCATCAACAGGCGCCAGGCTAAAATCTTTGACGAAAAATCTTGAGTGAGGTGTGGAAATTTTTTAAAATCATCTCCCAATGGGAAATGTCCAATACCCAAAAGAAATTTCCCCTCAGAAATCATCATTTTCATGTGTATCCAGATGAAGGGGTAAGTTTAATTTTTATTATTTTTGAAAAATAATAAAAATTGCTAAGGTTTATTCCATTTTAATTCTGGGCACACTTCACACCTGTAGCCTTTACTTTTCATGCCTGGGCATTTTTTTTGTTTTCCTGAAGAAATTATCTTCCTGCTTATGGGCGCATTTCATCTTGCCTTTGGAAAATTTGAACATCATCTCCTTTAGGCGTATTTTCTAATTTCACCTTGTAATGCCTTAGAAAAAATTTAAATTTAATCAACTTACCTTGGGTGCACTTCCCAACACATACTTCCACCCTCATCTCCCAAGCATTTCCACGCCTTAGCAACCTTTACCTTGTCTTCATTCCTCTTTGG
>VCHN02001775.1:0-20080 GCA_007115665.2 Sequoiadendron giganteum
TTCTCACTGATAGAGTCTTTGTTGGTGTGACTCTTCAACTCAGCATGACCTGAAATTTTTTCTCCAACTGCTTTTGTCATGTCAATGGACCTACATCAGTAAAATGATAGGCATTGTCCTGCCGATTTTGTCATCTTGTTATCTCTAGGGTCTTTTGATCATTATGACCATGTTTATCTCTTCCTAACATGTAGAAAAAACTCAAATTAAGGATTCGTGACTTACTGATCGGGAAGACATATATATTATCCCACTAATAAGGATAAATTATTCATGATATGAGAAGCAAGTCTGCTATATTTTGGTTGGGCATGAAATGAAAATGGAGCTGAATGACAAAATGACAAATGGAAATGAAAAATAAAGAGAGAGCATGAAGAAGAAACTTAAAGGCACATAGATAAATTTATTTTGTGTTTTTTCTTTGTTATGATAAAGGGAATTTTTGTATGTAGAAGGTCATGTTTATGGGACTATGGAATGGATCTGGTCACACAATTTTGAGTGATTTTCCTCAATCATGAGATCAGAGTATGATGATATTTAGTGGGAAAAAATGACAAATAGATGGAGGGTGGTGAAAAATGTGGGATTTTTTCAGTCCCAACAATGGCTCTGACTAGGGATGAATGTGTGTGAGATCATTGCAATAATTTAGATAATCTTTGGGAAGCAGACCATGGATGGAAGCTGAGATGTTATGTGAACCTAGAACTACTGTGCATGGAAATTATTAATTTTAGAAGGTATATCAGGAGTTTTCCATGCACTAGAAATTCCTAACCTTCACCTAGACCATTTTGCATTGAAAAAAAATTATCTTGGGATTTATTAAGAATTGTCCATGCACTGGAAACCCTTAATCCTCTTATGTTCTTTAAGAAAATAAATTCTTTAGGAACTTCCCATGTACTAACAATTCTTGTTCTTCTCCTAACATGTTCTAGAGATAATATGAATCCTCACCTCTCTTGTCAACAATGACAAAGGGTCCTAACCATAAGGCCTCAAATTTCCCATGCTTTCCTTTGTCCTAACTCTTGGTATTCCACATGAGAACTATGTCATCCATTTCAAACTTCCTATTTTTAACTTTCTTGTCATACAATCATTTCATTTGTAATTTTTTCTTCTTATTATGTTGTTGGGATTGATTTGTGATTTCATTGAGTTCCAAATATGTTAATTCTTCCATCCTTTCCTCCACAGGTTTAGGAACGCCCAAATCTTCTTGCAAAATGAACTTGCATAATAGTATTAAATTATACAGAGGGAATTTGGCCTGAGTTCCATACACAAGTTCAAAAGGTGATTTACCAATGTCCTTTTTCACAATGATTATGTTTGCCTAGAAGGAAATCCTCAACTTAGAATCCCAAGCCTTTTTGTTGTTATCCAAAATTCTTCTTATAATCTTCAAGATGCTCTTTTTGTTGGATTCAACCTACCCATTTTCCTATGGATGGTATGGTGAAGAGTATGAGATTAATATACCATATGATTGGAAAAATATCTTGAATCCATCTGACCTAAAGCACATTCCATTATTAGTTACAATCCTTGTTGGGACTCTGAATCTTGATGTTTTCCAATAAGAAATTTATCACAACCTTACTAGTTTCTTGCTTGGTGGGTATAGCTTACACCCATTTTGTGAAGTAATTTTTGGCTACTAATATCCATTTGTGTTCTCCACTAGATATTTTTTTCATTTCCCTTATGAAATCAATTCCCCATTGGTGAAATGGAGCCTCAACCTACATAGGCCTTAGAGGCAATGCCCCTTAATACTTCAAATTTCCAAAAAAAATTTGGCATGCCTGAAATTTCCTATTGTAATCATACACATTATTGAAAACCTTAAGCCAATAGTAACTTGCACTTAACATGTTATGAGTAATGGTTTTTGCTGAGAAGTGCTCCGTACACACTCCTTCATACATTTCCTTCAAAACATGCCTTGCTTGATTTTCATCTAGGCATAATAATAGAACACTATCCATATTCTTCCAATAAAGGTCCCCTTTCATGAATACATACTTTGAAGCCTGCAACTTAAGTTTCCTCTTCTTGTTATCATCAAATCCTTCAGGACATTTTAAATGTTTAAGATAGTATACAATATCAATGTACCATGGCATGTGCTTAATACTAGTGACCATATTTTCTTCATCATTCACATTGCATATTTCAGCAGCTTCCATATTTATTTTGGCCATCAATTTGGCTAATCCTTGTCTTCTTACAAGCTTTCTGATCTGGAACTCAATATCATACTCCTGGATTTTGTTTATATCCATCTGCACCTACATCCCATTGTTTCACTTTGTATGAATACATCTTTTACTTCATCGTTAGGCACATAAGCTATCACTTTTGCTCCTACGAGATATGGTCTAAATTACTTGACAAGTCTCACCAATGCATATACATGTTTCTCCATAATATCATATTTTAATTCTACATTTTGGAGAGATTTGTTGAAGGAGATTGGCTATTCATTCCCTTCATCATTCTTTTGCAGCATTATTATTGCAAATCTATGATAAGATGCAAATGATTTTTTTTTAAAAGGCTTACTGAAATCAGGGGACATCAAGATTGGGGCCTCCTTGATTTCTCTTTTGATGGATATGAATGCATCTATGGCCTCATCTATCCAATCAATCTTTGCACCCTTCTTTAGAATTTTTCATATTGGATTTACTATCTCAACAAATTTTGATATTACTAAATTAATTTGTTGAGAGAAGGATTGGATAGCTTTAATTATCTTGGGGATAGGTATCTTATCAATGGCCTCCACCATTTCTAAATCAATCCTTACTCCCTCCTTAGAGACTATATGCCCAAGTAACCTTCCTTTTGTTACTGCAAAATGACACTTCTTGGGATTTAGAAAAATACCATATTCAAATGCTTTCAAAAATATATTTTCAAGATGAGCCACATGATCTTTTGCCTTCTTGGAATATGCAGTTAAATCCTCCTAGTAAACTACCATTATCACATTAATTAGGTCATCAAAGGAAAAATCCATGACCCTTTGGAATTTTGCACCAACATTTGTGAGTCCAAATGGCATCCTGACATAAATATATATCCCCCATGGCGTAGTGTAGGTTGTCTTGTACTATTTTGATTCTTTAACCTTCACTTGGTTATAGCTTGAAAATCCGCCTATCATGAATAGTAACTCACATCCTATGATTGTTTGCAACATAGCCTCCATGTTTGGAAGCAGGTAATTATCCTTAATAGAAGAGACATTCAAAATTCAGAAGTCTACACAAAGCCTTATATCCCCATTTTTATTTCTAACTGTTACCAGATTAGAGACCCAAGATGAATGCCTAGTTGGATTGATAATACCTCCTTCCCTAAGCTTCATGAGTTCTTCATGCATTTTAGATTCTAAAGTAAGGTTTATGGGTCTTTTTTTCTACCTGAATGGTTTTGCATTTGTTTTTAATGGAATCTTATGTTGGAACAAATCTTCTCTATATACTTTAAGATCCTCATAATACCATGCAAAGACATGCATGTATTTCCTTAATAGTGTAATCAACATTTTTTTGATAGTTGGGCTTATCTTTTTTTTCTATTGCACACTTTTTCTGGTGTCAACTCAATCCCAAGGTTGACCTCTTCGATGTTTTCTCTTTTCACGGGTGTTTTCTTCATTAGGGCTCAATCATTTCCATCAAACACCCTTTCTAGTGCAATGGACCCTTTAGGAAGTTTCCTAGTTTTGAGTTGAACAACCTCTTTTCCAAACATAGTTATTTTTCCATCTATTTCCTCCACAAATACATTAAAGTCAATTTATTGGGCTTCATACTGATCTATGCAATGCAGAAACTTAATCAGATCAATTTCATCATTGAAGACCTGCCAATTATAAATATTATCTTGGATGGTAGGTCTTGTTTTGAATTCACCTTGTGAGACTCCAGCCAAGGTGATATCATCTCTTTTGAAAGATACATTAGCTAGGAAGTTTTACATCAAGTTCTTGGACCTATCTATCCACTCAATAGAGAAGGAATCGAATAATTCAATAGTGTCTTATACAAAAAATTTGTATTATTTTAACCTTTTGGTTTTGTAGCATAATTTGACCTTACTTGTGAAATGATTAACGCAAAGTTTCCAAACATTGTCAATAGCATAATTTTTTGTTTGATAGCCATATTCATCCCAATTAGTAGGGCTTCATACTCTTCTATTTTTTTTGAGCATTCAAATGCCAACAAGAATGAATACTTGAATGTAGTGCCTTCAAGTGAAATAAACACCACTCCTACTCCATTTCCTTCTTTACTGGATGCTCTATCAAAGTAAATTTGCCACATACCATGCTCATTATTGGAAATGTGTTTTTCAATTGGATTAGTATTCATTAATTCAGGTAGTGAAGACTCTATTCTAAAACTTTCAAGATCCACATCACAAAAGCAATTCAACTGATTATGAGAAATATAATCCACAATCTAAAATACTCTTGGTTCTCTATACAGTTTGACTTCCTCACCATTTATTGGTATTGTGGCATATGACTGGTCAAGTTATATAGTTCCTTCGATTGCAACAATCCATTATCTTAACAAGAGCATCCCAAAATGAGGAGGCATATCAATTACAGTTATGTCAATAGTGTATACTACTTGTGGATAAGAAGCCAACTTCACTTCTACATCATTCATGATTCCCACCATTGAGATAGTTCTACTATCCATGGAATAGCACTTACCACCATTAGTATCCACCCACATGCCAGGTTGTTTCATAACTCCCACTGGCATGATGTTAATAGAAGCCCCTGAGTCAATCATACAATTTCTCACCATTTTTTTTTTATGAGTAATGTGATAAAAAATGGATCCAACTATGGAGGATTCATCAATGCATCACCAAGACAAACTTTAGGAACTTTAATATCTCCTTGCTTGTTATTATTTTTATCTTCCAAATTTTTGTTTTTATTGGTTCCATTGGATAATAATTGAATAGCATTTTCTCTATATTCTTTTATCTTCATCATTTCTAATAATGGAAAAGATATCTTCACATGAGACAAAGCTTGTGTGAATTCTTTTGTTTTTTTTTTTAAATTATTTATCTTTTGGGAACATGTCTTTGCTCATTCTTATTGCATTCTTTATTTTCTACCTTCTTTTTTTTCTCCTGAGTTGTCGCCTTTTCTTTCATAAACAATCCCCTTGGAGTGCCTTCATCTGCATTTATCATTCCATTTCTTAGCCCATAATTTATTTTTTCTTGTTCTATCACAACAATGGTTAACTCTTTGATCTCTTCTTCAGTTTGCCTCTACCATCTTGACTTGTTTGACTTGGGTGGTATGTAAGGAGGTTGTGATTCATCATTAGTTTTACTCTCCTAACCAGAGAAGAATTTTTGTTTTTCCATATGAATATTATACCTTTGGTTGTCAACATCATACTCATAGCCTTCCTCTTATGAAGATGAATATCCCTCCTCAACCGAATGGAGGGTATGAGAGGTTAAATATATTGTATGATCTTATTCCTCATTTTCAACTAGTATTTCTTCTTCTTGTATTAATTGGGCTACAACACAGTGATCTGGGGAATGAGGTAGTTAGTGAACTTGACACCAAGGATTGTTGTTAACCATGTATTCTCCTTTCTTCTTTAAGGGCTCCAAAGTCTCCTTATGCTTAGTCCTATCAACTATGGGTTTTCCATCCTTCCAATTTATACAATATGGCATATCATGTAGTCTTGGTCTTTCAGTTCTATATGTATTCTCCTACCTCTGAAAATTGTTAGAGTTTTGGTGGATTCTGAGGTTATCTCTTTTACTAGTCATACCAACAACTTTTCTATTGTTCTCAATGGTCAATGTAGGTTTTTGTGCCTCTGTTAAACTTATAGGGAATCTATTTTTGAGTCCATATCCTATTTTGGATCGAAGTCTTTCAGATAAATGCTCAAGGTTGCCAGTTCAGTTAGTTTGGACCCGTGTGGTATCTTATTGTACAATTTGGAGAACCTCTAGTTAAAGTCATAGAATGATTTATTTTGATACTTTTGAATACTTGTTAATTCATGTAAGGAAAACTTAGGGAGCACATTGATTCCCATATTGCTCTAGAAATTGATTCTAAAATTCTGCTATAGAATCAATTGAAACATTAGGTAGACCATTGCACCGATCCCTCACTTCTTCTGTTAATTACACTCTACCTTTTGCTATAACTATAATTCGACCTTTCAACACAATTTATAAATTATCAAAAATAAAAATAATAATTTTACAGATTTAAAACATAAAACACTTGTACATCACTTCTTGATTTAATAAGCAACAATCAAACTAGTATTTAAAAATTCAGAATTAAAATATTGTTAATTTCTTTCTCCATCTCTGTTTTGCATCCACTCATGGAAATTGCGTGAAAATATTCTGCAATATGAAAAGTTAATGGCATTTGTGTACGAGAAGAGAACATACATAATAGGTGAAAATTAGAAAGAAATCATGGAAAAGACTTGACAATGATGAAATGAATATCAAATTAGCCAATAATAGGAAGAGAGTTGATTTATTTTTACCTCTTCGTTGAGATGAACCATAAATACTAGATTGAAATATGTGGTAGTGTATAACATCATCTCTCCCCAATATACAACCATACATGGCAAGACAAAGTGACATTATCATTAATGCGATGATTGAGAAGTTTGATAAAGCCCAGCAAGGCTCTCTGGTGGTGGATTTGGAGCAAGCAGAGGATAAAAGCCAAGATACGGAAGCGGGAATTTCCAGAAGAACCAGAGCTAATCTAAAGCGCAAGGCCCCCCTTACTCCGAAGATGATTCGAACTTTTAAAAAGGGTGTCAAAGATATGCAGAATCTGGAGGTGGAGACGGAATTGTTCCTTATGACTTTGAATTAACGGCTGGGGTTTTTTTGGTGCTTTTTTTGTTGTTCCTTCTAATTTGACCTTTTTGGTCTTTTTCGTTTGATCGCTGCTGGTCTTTTCCTAGGCAGCTAGTTTTTTTGGTTGGACTTTGGTGTCTTCTTTTCTGCTTTGTAAACGTTGTGGTTTTGGGTCCCTGTAAAACCCATTTTACCCTTTTATCAAAAACACCATCTCTCCCCAATATACAACCATACATCAATGAAGAGATTCTCCACAGTATCTTCCAAAAGTGGCTTGATTTGAAATTTCTCATTAGCATTAATGTTTTGTGTGAAGTTTAATGAAGTATTGTTTGATTAAATAAGAATAGAAGGAATTGGAAAGAAAAATGTTTTGTACTAGTGGCTCTTTTGAAAACACACTTAAGCTTTCACCTTGTAGGTGACTCATGTGCAACTCTTTTAACCCATGCTATGCTGAAGGTGACTTTCAGATGTTCTTTTGAGCTATGCTGAAGGTTTTAGATGTTCTTATGAGCAGTCACAGGGAACGAGGGGTTCTTTAACAGAATATATTGTTGTGTTCAAGTATCCGAGTTTATCTCAATGTGATAAGATTCGATTAAGTTGACAGGTTTTCCTTTCCTTTTTATAGTTCATATTGAAGATAAAAAATTGAGACATTTTGCGAAGTTCTAAGGTCTCATTTATAACAAATTCTTCCTAATCTAAATAGAATAGTTTTTAAGAAAATAATTATCATTAAAATTTAGATCATTGCTAAATTCCCAATTTAGATCACTCAATAGAACTCTTAGGGTCCCATCACTTCAACAAAGCATTCTAAAATTATTGAGATTTAAATCTGCTGTAATGTAAAATTCAATTAATACACATATGTAGCAAAATATGTGAATGTTGTTGCATCTAATAAGCTTTTACCTTAACAGTTAATATTGGTTTGTATTTGTACAAATGGTTCCAATATTGATGCTATTTATTTAGAGTTAATATTGGGTTGTATTATTTCATGGGTTCCAACATTTTTTTTATTATTCAGAGTAACATTGGGTTGTATTTTTAAGGAAGTTTAAACCTATTATTTAAATTTATTTTTTTAGTAAATTTGATTATTAAAAAAATCACACATATTTTATTTGACAATTAATTTTATTTTGATTCATGGAATAATTATTTTTTGAATACTAATGTAGCAATTTTATGAATTGTTGTTATTGCATTCTTTATGATTCTCTACTTTCATTTCTTTGTATGTATGAATATAGTAATAATATAATTTTACTAATTATTGCATTCTTATGGTAAAATTTTCATGTGTGTATATTTATATGTTGGTTTAACAAAGTTTCCTTCTCATATTTACATGTTGGTTTAACAAAGTTTCCTTCTCATATTTATATGTTGGTTTAATTAAACAATAATAAAAGTTTAAGAATAAGAGTTGGTACTTTCAACTAATAATATGATAAAGATTGTAATTAATCTAGAACTTAAATAAATAGATCAAGTGTCTCAAATTTATTCATTAATGTTTTAGACAATTAAGATTTAATTAACAAATGGATCTAGAATTGTACATTGACTATGATTATTTGGTTCATTTTAGTGAGTGTAATTTAAGTGATTTTCATGAGTGTCAATATGAACATAAGATTGAAATTTTGTACTTTTATGATTCGATGGATCTCTATAATACATTTGTATATGTATATATGATCTATATTTTGTGAATAAATTGTAGATACAAATCTGAAACTTTATAAAAAAAGATTGATTCTCTTTTAATCAAGATCTTAAATAACTCAATTTAAAAATGATGAACATACATTAAAAATAACCAAAAAATAAAATTAAAAAAATATTGAATAATTATTCTTTCTTTACTAAAATTAATAGTAATTGGAGATGCCTTATTACATCAATCTTATTCTTCATTTCGCAAGTTCATTCAAATGCTTCAGACTGTAAGCGCGATGGGAACTAAATATATTCACTCATCTCTAGATGCTTAGGTAGAGGACGCTTGATAAAATTTGTTTGTCACAGTAATTCTATTAAATCATGGTTTTTAAAAGAATATCATTTCTTAAGAAGGCAATTAGAGATGAGCCTATATTAATGAAGGTCAAGTGGGCATGTATCAAAATGTAAAATTTTATTCGAATGCATACGAGTTTTCAATTATGTGTCAGGGAATAAGATAAAATTTGATGCATGCCAAAACTTTCAATGCAATATAAAGGAACAAATGTAGCAATTGTTGATCCTAGTCATCCCGAGAGATTGAGGGCTAAAAAATAAAATTTACTTTTAAGAAATAATATCGAATTGGCTACCATATTCTAGCACACATACACGTATTTAATACACAGTTGGCAGCATGAATCGTTAACTTCAACCTTGGCATTTAAAATCATCTGAATTATTTTTCAGCACTAAGAAATAAAATTAACATCGTGTCCCAATTTAAAATTTGGTGTTATATGATGAAATTATGCAAAAGATAAAAGGGTTGTGCACATTGAGGCATATAAAGCATGCATGTTCTTACAATATTTCTTAAATGTCTTTTTGTTTAAGAAAGTTGGGCTTCAGGTTAAATTTTCAAAAAAAATTTAGTGTAGCTTGTTTTGTAAGTGAGGTTTTATAGTCTTTTTTTTTTTTAAATAAATTATTATTTTTTAGATTGTAAGAATATTTTTTAATATGATTGACGATATTGGTATGACATGTCCTTTAGTACCACAGGGGTGGGGGAGAGAAGGTTTAGCCAATTGAACTAGGTCTCCAACCTCGAAAAAATACATTACAATTATCAAACTCTGACATTTCCAAAAAGAATTCACGTTTCATTTCATATCAATGAACCTAAGAGAGGCCTTGATCAAGACATAATTGGCTAATTACCCATTTTTGCAAAAAGAACTAAACATACTCAAGACATATAGCATATTATTTGATAGATTACATTATATAATAAAATTGATGAGAGACATTCTTTTTGAAAAGATAAGCAACATTTAAAGGGTGTTGTACCCTTAACACGGAGAGCCCAAAGGGCCAAAACAAAGCATAGTTCAAAAAAAACTTGAACTAGAAAAACCAACAAAAATAGCTAACTAGCAGCTATAGAAAGATAGCTAACAGACAACTGTCAAACAACACTAGAAACCCCAAGAATAGAGGGGGCAGAACTCAAGACCCGAGGCCCCAAAATAAAACGAGGGAGTCCTTTCTTCCTACGCAACACAACAGACCAAGAAGAATCATCCATCGAGTGAGGAGAGTGCACAGGAGAGACAACAATATCGGATGGAGGACCAACAGAGGAAACCAACATGGTTTGAACAGGCTAAGACAGGATAGCATCAGCATCAGCAAAATGAGCCAACAAGGGATCCTTGGAAGGAATAGTCAGAATAGGAGTGAGCAGGAATCAAGCTCATGAGGAGCCAAAGAAGAGGTGTCCACCACAACAATAGGAGTAGAACTCACCGTAAGATGCTTCAATAGAGCATCTTTCCACCAAGTAGCAACGCCCTTTTTGCATGCAAATAGACAACTAGAGGCCAAATGGCCAAATGCTCCATGAGAGACATTGTTATCCATGTTACTAGTTCAAACTTTTCTTGTTCTATTATAATCATGTAAAAATCCTTGCTCCTATCTCAAAAATATAGATGTTATAATGAGGTAAATTAGTTGTTCTTAAATAAATAAATAAAAAACTTAATATATGTAATTAGTAGAACAATATGATCCATAATCTAGGCAATTGAGATCAAGAGCAAGAAAATTATTTCTTACATTGACTAGATATATGATCATAAATGTTTTCGATTTAAACCTCTAGAAAATTTCTGAAATTGATTTCAATTATCTATGCTTGGAATATGTTAGAGACAATAGCTATTATACAATAAAGTGATGCAAAATCATCAAGCCAAGGGTTCAAATAGATTAAAGCTCGTTCTTTCTCATCAAATTGAACCATTGGATGCTAACACTTGTAAACAATATTTTAGAATGACCCACATTTCTTTGTGTCAATTATTGGGGGTGAGTTACAAAATGCAAATTCTAATACCCATGATGATAATTAAAATAGACATCCAACATCTATATAAATAGATTTTTTTGACTTTGCCTCTTTTATGGCCAATAATATTCATCAAGAATTAGTGTCCTTAAAAGTTGATAAAATATCCCCTATTTTGAATGGTATTCCCTATTTTTTCTATATAATGTTATACTTAGGGAAGAACACATGGGGCATACTCTAAATTTTATAGCTGCATCTCCATACAATACACCTATTCCAATTCGAATGAAGACTTACTTATCGAATGCACATTGCAAAATTTTGACTAAGGTGATTTTGAGCTACGGTTTATTCAAAGAATGTTGGATATTCTTAGACAAAAGAGAAGTGTGTTATCTAAGACTTTCAAGAATTTATTGAGCCTAAAAATCTTTGGTAAGAGACAAATAGTGACATAATTAGGAATAATATGTTTCCACCAGGATAGGATAGTTATCAATCTATAGAGAAAAATTGGAGCCATATGGCCTTTATTTTTGGGCCCCTAATATAGTGGATTTTCATGAAGCATGCCCAATTAAATGAATTTCATAAGACTTATTTTAGATAATATAAGAAAGGATCATTATTTCCATCCACTATTATTATTTTTACTTCACCATCATTTCCAAAGAGGGTCTTAACCTTTTAGGGTCAAAATTAATGGAATAGAATGTTTTCAAAGAATGGCATGAAATTTGACCTAGATGATTTGATTGATAAGACTAGAAAAGAAGTGGGGAGATCATGGTATGAATACCAATTTTATGGATTTGAGGACCCAATAAGAAATTGTAAGAAAAAAGTAGAAATTGATAAAAGGAGAAATGGTTCGATAAAAATGTACTTGGGAGA
This sequence comes from Sequoiadendron giganteum, assembly GCA_007115665.2. Taxonomy (NCBI): domain Eukaryota; kingdom Viridiplantae; phylum Streptophyta; class Pinopsida; order Cupressales; family Cupressaceae; genus Sequoiadendron; species Sequoiadendron giganteum. The sequence goes on from VCHN02001775.1 coordinate 11,867, forward strand.
GAACATTTTTTTCCTGGATGTTGATTACAAAAGACCATTTCAAAAATCAAGGATGATGTTCACATAATTCATATGATGTTGGAAAATTCAACAACTTTGGGAATCAAACCCTCATAAACTATCTATAATTTAGACACCAACTCATTACATTCAAATAAAATATGTTCCAATAATTATAAACAATAAAATCCCTACATGAATGGTTCTACATAATAAAATTTAACCGTTAGTACATTATTACATCATTAGAGCTAGGGGAAAAATAAGGAAAATTATCATAAGATAGTACAAATCATTGCATCACCTCAAAAGCCTAATTCAATGACATTCCTATAAGAGAAAAGCATTAAGGAGCATCTGCAAACCAAGAGAAACCTTCACGAATGAGAAGATAATGTAACGGACAGACAAAAATAAATTAAAATACATTTACAAATTATTAAATGCAAAACTACTCCTAATTTAGCTTAAGATAATGCATGAACGGTAAAAACCATTCACTCTAACACACACCCTTAAATGCAACTTAGGAAAACTAAAAATAAAAAATGAGATGTAAGATGGGTCCCAATAACAAGGCCATGTTAGGTACCCATGCACAACTACAATGAAAAAAATAGATCTCTCAAAATCAGAGAAAAGGAGAAAAATCTTGTGAGAAAAAATCTCTCTCCAAAAGAGAGAAAACAGAAAGAGAAAAATAAGGAAGGAGGATTCATCAACACCTCCCAAGGACAACTTCCTTTACCCCTAACATAGATCACAACAAAAGATAGTGAGGAGATGCCAAAGGTTTAGTGAAGATGTGTGCAACCTGCTGCTTCATAGGAAAATACTCCAAACTAAGAACACCTGTCTGCAACCTGCTTCCTAGTCATCCAAGGAATCTTGAAGGGTGTGATCAATCCAATTTTTTAATGAGTAATAGGGCTTGCATCTGGAACAAATTTAATTCATCTTCAAGTCTCTTATTGTCTTTTTATCTAAATATATCTTCCCAGTGAAAATAGAGATAAAACTTATCTCCAAAATTTAATCTACAGGAGGACCCAAAAGGAACCTCAAGGTTTCCCATTAATCAACAATAAAAATATTTGTCAAAATACAATTGTGAATCCCATTACACCAATATTTATTTAAGCCAAATTTCTCCAAAACTCTTAACAAAAAGCTTTGATTGACATGGCCATATGCCTTTTTCATATCTAGTTTAACCAACATCCTTTTTTCTTTGAATTTATGGAGCATATGTATAGCTTCATGAGCAATGATTATTCCATTTGTGTTGGATTTCTCTAGAGTGAACCCACTTTGTTCTTCTCAAATTATCTTTGGAAACATTCCTTTTATTTAGTTAGATATTTTCTTATAAATTGTTTTGCACAAGAAATGGGCCTAAAATCATCCATGATTATATAGTATTTTTCTTTAGTATTAGTGCAACAAAGGTGTTATTTAAATCTTTGAGAAATATTTTTTCTTTCTAGATTTCTCTATCACATCTAGGAGATCCATGCAAATGATATTCCACTATTGTTAAAAAGGAAAAAAATGCTAGAAATTCATCTGAAGTATCAACTAAAAAGTGGTAGTTCTTATCTCCTCTTAATACAAGGGTCTTATGATGGAGTTGTTTTTTTAATGAGAGACCACACTTAAAATGTTATCTAAAAACCTTGAAATTGAGGTAACATTGATATTATCAATATTTAATAGTATAATTATTTTCAAAGTATTAATTATTTATATATCTACCATTTTATTTACCAAAGTGTATAGCTATTTATTACTATTTAATTTACTAGAACTAATAAATCCACTCTTTTATATTTTTTGTTAACATACTCATAACATTACACTCTACCTTTTGTTATTACAATAATTAGATTTTTCAACACAATTTATAAATTGTCAAAAATAAAAATAATTTTATTTACAATTCAAAACATAAGATACTTTTATGTGACACTTCTTGATTTAATTACCAACAATCAAACTAATATTTAAAAATTCAGAATTAATATATCCTCAATTTATTTTTCCATCTCTAAATGTGTTATAAATTTGTTACATGAATCGGATTGAATTATGACACTGGACGTTAATATGCGAATTTGTATCAAGCATGCACTCATGGAAACTGCATGAAATCAGTCGGCAACATGAAAAGTTAATGACATTTGTGTACGAGAAGAGAACATAGATAATACGTGAAAAATAGAAAGAAATCACGGCAAAGGCGTGACAATGATGAAATGAATATCAAAATAGTTAATAATAAAGAGAGTTGAAATTACTGTATTCTGCGGTTCATGCTTTTGATTCATTTTCACCTCTTATAAATAGTAGATTGAGTATGGTAGTGCTTAATATCATCTCTCCCCAATATGCAAACATATAAGAGATTATCCACTTTATCTTCTCAGAGTGAGAAGATTTTAAATTTTTCTTTATCATTAATGTTTTGTGTGAATTTTATTATTAAACTATCGTTTGATTAAATTAGGATGGAAGGAATTGGAAAGAAAAATGTTTTGTAGTCACGCTAAGCATATGTCAAGAAGAGAAGGCATCTGCACAATCACCTCTACCTCGGGTCTTCACAATGACGAAATGTTTGTCTCAACAATATTTGTTGAAGTGTATACCCGGAGAAGCTTTCAAGGGAACGCAGGGAGATTGTATGGTTATTCTCCAGTGCCAGATTGCCGCCGGAAGATTCATGTCAAAGAAAAATGTAATTGTTAAAATAGAGATATGGTATTTTTGTTTGTTTGTGTTGTTAAAGTAGATTAGCACTTTTAAAGTTTACAATTTGATGTCATTGTACTAGTGTTTTGGATGTGGGTTGGAAGTTTTTTTCGTTTTCTCTAAATAATATAACCGGTCTTAGTTCTTCCATTGACGAAACAACGCCCGACAATTTGTTTATTGTGACTTAATTTATTTAAGGAATGTATTAGTGTTAGTGTTGGTAGGGTGGGAATGCCTTTTTTTAAGGTAAGCTGCAGTTTTGTTTAGATTGGTGTGGTTCATCTTGGTTCATGGACTGAAGAATCCCACTCCTATAGTTTCCCACCTTCAATGGCTGCTTCTACAGCTTAAATTTTCTTCTTTTACAGTTTATGCACTTTTCCAGTTTATGCACTAGAGAACAACCCTTGATTTTGGGCTACGTGGGCAATTTTTAAAGCTGTGTTCTTGTGTTTTTTTTGAGCTGGTTAGGGTCAGGGCTCAAATGCTACCCACAACTTACGACGATCCTCAAGTTCAAAGCACAGATGCAAGTAAATTCTGCACAACAACAGGACTATTTTCCTTTTGATTTCGAGCCAGTGGGTACCTGAAAATTGCGATGCTCCATCCATATGTTTCCCATCTTATAGACTAACAAAAGTTATTCTGTGATATTTTGCTCTTCTTTTGAATTGTGTTTTAACTGTTATGTTTGAACCCTTTCACGCACTAACTGAGAAAGGAAAATCATTTATTCGTCAAATTCAATATTTTAGTAAAAATAATTTAGGTGACAGGGTTGAAAATATCCATTGCTTATTCTTAAGTTAATGAAGTAATGCATACTAAATCAGGGTTTAGAAGGGCGAGGGTTGGAATTTTGATTAAAGTACGACATTAATTTTCTGAAAAGATTGTCACCGAAGAAAGAAAAAATTTGCCATCTGTTGGAGGCTTATCAAAGGATTAGAGAGTGTATTGCCACTTTTTATTTGTGATAGTTGACTGCTTCTTAACTAACTGTGTGACATAGAAAAGAGGTGAATACATTCTACGGTAGCATTGTTTTTTTTAGCATTACACACATTTATCCAAATTTGATAAGCATGTAGTCACATTTTGGATTCAAGGCTTTCATTTGTCATTTGATTGATCTTTATGCAATTTTCATATCCAAGCCATGTGCAATACTATTGAGATCTCCAAAAAGTCACTTATGCTTTAAATTTATGAATTTGTGGGGTCACATTTCCTTAAAATCATTGATAAAGCTTTATTGTGCATTTGGGAGGTCATTAAAGGCATGATTTGGACTTATCTTGTAAATTTTCAAGGAAGAGGAGCTCCTACATTAAAATTTATCATTTGAGAACATTTGTTTTGTGTATTCATTATGACAACTTGTCATTAAGATGAATTTCATTCCTAAGTACCTAACCTTTGAACTTCTTTTTAGGTACATAGATGAAGGTGTTGACGTCAAAGTTGAAAGCAAGGTGTTAAAGGTTGAAATTGAAGGTGTTGATGTTGTGATCAAACACGAAAGCGAAGGCGAATGGAGTGGAGTTAGAATTATTTTTTGAAACCAAAACTTGGAAAGCATTTTTTAATGCTTGTTTCAACAATCTTGGAGCTTCCACTTACTACCCTTTTTTTTTCTGTTTTTAGCTAACTCACCTTTCAATTTGGGCTTAAAATCAATCAATGGCTTGATCTTTTCAAAGTTGGTTAAAATTGAACCTTAGACACTTACTAGATTTCAATTTGGGATTAAAATTGAACAAGGCAACTTCACATTTCAATTGGTGCTTTTAAAACAAACTCATAATTGCTTTGAGGAATTTAAAATTGAACATGTGTACTTTGTGTTTTGTAAACTTTTTTGCAAAGTAGTGTCATTTAAAAAGGCGTATGCGCTTCTCTCGCGCTTCACGGCGATCTTGAGAATCAAAAGTCTTTTTGGTGACCCTAAGTTGCATAAACGATTGCCTCCACACTTCAATTTGGGCATTTTAAAATTGAACAAAACATGCGAGTGTGAGCATGATATATTGTGGAGGTTCTCCCCTTTGTTTTTCAATGAAGGTTGTGTGAACAACGGGATATGTTAGCTTGCTATTGTTTAACTTAGAGGGCCTGCCTTGTGGGAAAATGTAATCACCCAAGGGAACGACCCAACCGGGAACACGCTAAAGCCAAGCGACTTCCACCCGGGATATAAGTGTGGATATTGGAACAAAGACCAATATCATGAGGATTATTCCGACGAGATGGACAGCAATGGACTCTCGCCGATGTTGGATAATCCCCCACGAACGGAATGCCCGAATTAGAACCCCTTGTTTAGAAATTGGCCAAAACCTTATCTATCTTGTTGGTGCAAAAGGTCATGTCCTTTGAAGCCGCCCCACATAACATGTGGTCTTGTTGTGGAAATGGAAAGTATGCCATGGGAGATTCATGGGTACTAATGCTTGGTTGACCGAATAAGTGAGTGTCATGGAGGGGAGCCAGTGTGGTCAAGCATTTAGCCATTCGCACAAGATATGCGCAGCTGGATTTATCCAAGTGGGAACCCAACAAGGTATTGTCTCATCAACCTAGGAGTGTGAAAGTGCTTGGAAAAAACACTTTGCTTGGATTCAAAACATTGAAAAATGAACATTCATAAGAGCCTCAAATTTCAAACACCTTGGAAGAAACAAATATCCTTTGACAAACTTGCCCACTCTTGCTTTCCCTAGGGATCACATTCCTAGAGGTTTCTAAGTGTGCAAATTCTACCATCATTTGTTTCCAATAAGGATAAACATAAGGAACTTTTGCCTTATTTTCCTCGATTTCCGCATAAAGGACCTTGTGGAATGAGAAAGAGAATGGGACATTAGACATATAGTTTGAAAACCTAAGCAAGCAAGTGTCTTGGATAAAAAGAACCTCATTTAACCAAGATAAGAGACAAATTTGATTACACATGTGTTTTCTAACATGATCAAAATCCCAAAAAAAAATCAAAGTTCAAGAAGCTTAGTCTTAAAGCTCGTGAGGAGCATCTTGAGAGACATTTCGAGTTCAGAATATAGCGTGTTCTTCAACACCGAGGTCTTGTAAGAAGAAGTGTTATTCTAGGTCAAGTCTAGGATCAAATTCAATCACTTTCATCCATCTTTCAACCATCAAAATCAGTCAAATTTCCATCTCACCAACAGCTCTTGGAATCTTTGTAAACATCTTTTATGCTAAACTTTTAGGTGAAATCAAAACATCTTTGTTTAACACATCTAGTCAAACCATCATCTTATACACGAGTTCTCTCTTGGATAATACAACTTCCTAGGGTTTACGAGTTCATCTTGTTTGGCTTAACACACCTAGCCAAATTATCAAATCATCACCTCATTTGACTTGACACACTTAGTCAAACTACCATCTTGTAGGAGTTCACTCTTGGATAACACAACTTCCTAGAGTTTTACGATTACATTCATCACATTTTGTTTGACTTAACACACCTAGTCAAACCATCAATCCAATCACGAATCAGTCAAATCAAAGTCCTAAAAGTTTAGCATTTCCTTCAAAGTTTCTTTAAGAGTTCCATTCATCCATATCACTCATCTTTCGTTATCTCATCCTCATCATCACTTTGATCCTTCAATTATCCTAGTTCTTTGCTTCTTTGAACCTAAGGTTTAGACCGATCTAAAGGATTAGAGGTTCATCTCTTACATTCTTGAAAATTGATCTTCATTTTATGGTTCAAACTTGATCTCAACACAAGAGGAGCATGGAATATAAATTTGATCCATCCATCATGAGCAATTCAAGTCAACCAAACTATCCAAGCCTTGCAATACCATTTGATTATCAAAGCTTGTACAATGCATACATGGGAGCATTATCTCATACAAACATCAATGGAACAACAAATATGAGCATACCCAATCCAAAGTTTGGAACACCTTTTCCAATGATAGATTTAAATCCAAGTCCAAATCTGCAAATCTATCAACCAAACACTCAATGCATGAATTTTCCAAACAACGTCATCCTACCAAATCCATACATACCAAGTGCAACTTTACCAAACATGACCATTTCAAATCCACACTTGGTAAATTTTGGGGTAGATATGCTTGCAAATCCCCCTAATGTTGTTCAAAATCCTAGCAATATATTGACAACTCCATATGTTGATTCAAGTCAAGGTAACAACATGCAAAATCAAAGTTACCTAAATCCAAGCAATATGATTCCCAACCACAACAATGTTCAATTTCAATCTATCATGCCAAATCAAAACATCATACCAAATCATCCCATTTTTCCATCGATATTGCAAAAATAGATGGAAACCATCCAAGCAACCCCAACAATCAACACCATTCCCATTCCACCACCACCACCACCACCGCCAAAATACAACACGACCAATTCATTCTCCATCATGTTGCAAGCTGCACAAGAAGCTTCCCGCAAAAAGGCACTCCAAGCCCAACAAGCTACACAGCTAGTTGCTCAGCAAGCACAAGCGGCTCAAGTAGCCCAACAAGCACAAGCGCAAGCAGAATTCTACGCACTATTGCAATCAATCCAAGAAGAAGTAGCACAACAAAGAGCCCAACAAAAAGCTTTGTTGGCACAAAAACAACATGACAAACAACAAGCGTTGTTGGCTCAGCAGCAAACACAGGCCTTACCCGCTCAACAAAGCTTGCAACAGATTCCCACCGCAATTGTTGAAAACAATGATCAAGATCTATCCATCAATGAACACATTGAAGATGTTCCCATCTCATTCAATGATCAAATCATCACACACAAAGAGGCACTTTTCAATCACGATCAAAATTCACTGATGATACCCAACAATGATCAAATCCAAGAAACATTAACATCATTTGATCCTATGTTTGAGAACATTGACAATCCCTCCACCAAAATTGTTGAAAACAATGATCAAAATCAATCCATCAATGCGCACATTGAAGATATGTCTACCCCATCCATTGATCAAATCATCGTTCATCAAGAGCCACTTTTTAGTGATCTATTTCAAGATGTGTTACAATTATTTGATCCCATTGACATAATCTATGATCCATCGACCAATGATCATATCAAAAATGTCTCTACATCACCTTGTGAGTTAGAGGACATATCTCAAGAACGTATTCCAAAGCATGATCAAAATCTTCCATCAAGGTCTAGCACTGTTCCTTCCCAAGACATATTGACATCCTTTGACCTCATGGTTACAAATGTTGAAGGAATCCCTAGCTCAACATTTGATCCAAATCCACTAAAAGCTCAAGAGAATATTGAGCCACTTCCCAATGACAATGTCCAAGAACCCCTTGTAGACAATCCATCCTTTGAAATTGACCCATGTCAAGAACTTGATCAAAAGCATGGCGAAAGCAATTCCAGAATTAGTCAAAATCAAGAATTTGTATCTCTGAGATACTACAATGATCT
>VCHN02000331.1:0-43415 GCA_007115665.2 Sequoiadendron giganteum
CTATGCAATAAAGGAGTTTCAATTTACTATCATGATTGGTTGATCCAGTAGTGTATATTTAATTTCTCCTATGGGAACATCAACTCGAGCAAGGGCCACTTGAGGTATTGTAACCCACCTTGTTTTTTGTTATTAGACTAGATGTTATATTACTGCATTCATTTCAGATAACTTTCAATTATATGCATATGAATGATATTGTATAACAATAGGTTGAGTCAGCCTCTAAAGAAGTTAAGCAGTTAGACTCAATAGTTCAGTCAATCATTAGTAGTTACACTATTAGGCTGAAGGTACCTATAACATAATTAATAGATTAAGTTATTTCCCCTATTTTGCAAGTTAACACTTTATTTCCTTTTTCCAGCCTTAACTATTTTTTGTACATGTGTAAAATACCTATACTCACTGATATAGGTCATGTAGAGCCCATGAGTGCACATACAGTGCCAAAATCATCAAAATCTTATGAAGTCCTGATTGACAATTAAATGAAGCATTTGTGAGGGTTTGGTGAGTTGTTTAGTTAGGAAAATCTCCTCTAAATTGTGTGTCTACCCATACACCAAGCTGGCTAGACATTAGAAAGGCCTTATAGATGTCATCTTTATTAAATAGATTATACTAGGGAGAAGCTACAACTTCCTCGAGAGAAATATCTTCAACGAGAGGGGTCACATTTTTGTGTGAGCCATACCCAAGACCTTTAAACCTTTGTCATTTTTCCAAAAGAATGGGTTCTTGAATGCCTTGTTGATTTAGACCAAGCCCAACATTACTTGTGTAGCCCATGTTCTTGATCATCTGAAATCCTTTGCTACTCTGATTTCTTATTCTTCTTGATATATCCATTTTGAGAAGTCTCCTTCATCTATAACCTTTGTAGTTAGTTCTCTCCATTTTACAAAGATAGTAGGTTCGAACTTGATAGTCTTGGATGACTTGTTGATATAATGAGGTTTTCCATATGTTTTTATAGAAGTGGTAGCCATCCCACATAGAAATATTCTTTAAGTTTATATTCAACACAACCATTGTCTTGTATTTGTACCTTGAATTTAGAGTTTTTTTTTATGGGAGTAGATATGGATGCAAGCATTGATGGATCAACATAAGACAATTAAGGTAGAACCACATTGTTATTAGGGACTTGGAGAAAATTATGATACTTTTCTTTCATGATTTTTTAATAATAGAAGGGTTTGGGGTCCCCATGGATGGTAACCTCAGTATCATTGTAAGGAAACTTGAGACATTGGTGGTATGTAGATGGAATGGCCTGTATGGTATAGATCCATGGGTGGCCTAGAAGGATATTGTAAGGAAAGTCAAGGTATAAAACTTGACATGTCATTTCAGCTATTGCAGGACCAACTTGTATATGAAACTTTATAGGCAACTTGGATTTATGTTGTGACCACTTGATCTTGAGATGTTTGGGTTTATCTTGGAGTAATATACCCTCTAGGATTGAATTTGACACAAAGCATTCCCAAGGTTGTTTCGGTAGCACTGGTAGTAGTAGGTACACTAGAACTACTAGGATTAGATTCCATATTTTTCTTATGTTGGGACCTCATTATAGGTATAAAATTTGCAATGATCCTATGAGATGTGAGATATGAAGTTGGATGAAAATGGTTTTGGTAGATGTTTGGGTGGATGTTTTTATTTGTTTCAAGTTCAAGGACTAGTAATGACACCTAGGAAAGCTTGGACCAACGTTTGGATGAGTGAAAGATATGAAACCTTCAACTTAGACAAAGTTCTTGACTAGATCTTTTGTTTGATGGGTGTTTGGCAATAATCCTTGCTTGTCCTAGACTGATGAGTCCAAGGGAAGGAAAAGGATAACGAGGTTACCAACTTAGAAGTAGACAATTGATGACTAAGTAAGCTAGCTCACAAATATTTGACATGAATTTAAATAGGTACTTGAAAGGAGACTATTTTCCAAGCAAGAAGCTACACTAGGGGATGATATAAGGAGGTCTAAATCAAATTACCAATATCAAAATGTAGGTTGTTATTTGGATGGGTTGTTTTTTGGTTTGATGTTTGATGAAACTGATTTGGTTCCAAAGATGACTAAGAGGTGTTTAAAGAAGTCCAAAGTGAACTAATGATATGGGATGGAGATAAAAATTTGTATGTTATTGTTTTGGATAGTAGTGATAAAAACAAGTTTTTTGAATAGGTCTCTGGTCCTATACTGCCTATAGGTTGAAATTAGGAATCTGACATTTTTGAGAATTTTAGTGTTTTGGGGATTAACAATCAAATGTGCCGCTCTAAAAAAGTGTCAATTTAACTAACATAAGAGGTGCATTTTCCTTGACAGAAGTGACAATATTTTTCAAAAGCATAGGCATATTGGCAAAAGCATGATTGTGTGATAGTCAAACACATCATTGTACTATTTTTTGGGATTTTGTCAGAGAATTGTTCTGAGACAGAAGCGTCAAATTGCATAAACACGTTAATTTATAGATAGAATTATCGATATGAAAAATCAAATGTGTCATGATGCAAATAAAAGTGGTGCAAGATGATAGTAAAAAGAATTACTTTTAATTAGGGACATGGCTTTTGTAATTTGATCCTAAATTCGTCTAGGGTTTTAAATTTTTTTGATTGTTTGATGACTAATTTTTTGTTTGTCCAATCTAGAAAGTGATAAAAACAATAAAGAATATCATAAAGGAATGACTCCAAGGATTTTTGGATAGATTTCAAATGTCTTCTTCAACAAGAACATGTTATCTGGTGCCATGGGTATTTGAACAATGAAAAGAAGCCAAAGATACACAACCTAGCAAGTAGTAGATTGGGTGTATTAACCTGGGATAGGCCCATCTACCAAAGAAAATACCTCCACAATGAATGGGTGAATAGAGTATACAAAGGTCACGTACCACCTTTGCACCTATCACCTTAAAAAGGACAAGGTCCAAAATCAAGGAATGTTGGTCACCTCAATAAGGGGAAGTACATGATGAGTTACTCCACACATGATACTGTACATTGCATTATCCCAAGCTAACGACTGAAAATATTAAAGGATACTAATAAATAAGGTTTGTAATGGGGGATTGGTGAACAATTAGCTTGTCTGTGGATGCCCAAGTGAAGGGGGGTCTCCCCTTTTCTCATCACTTATACATGTCTCAATGGATTAAGGGTCATGAGGCTTGGCTTGAAGGACATTGGTCACACATTGGGGTACAACTTTTGTTCTCCCCACTTTATATACCCCACCCAAAAACATGGTTGAGGTCAACCTTGAGGTGATGAAATCTCCAAGTAGGCCTCCTAATTGAATTAAATGGTAATGATGTTGTTTCTGATTCCCAAGATTGTTCTTAAGAGTCACAAGGGAAGAGCATACGTAAATAGTTACACCTCAGGTGTACCAAAAAAGATTGCAAACTAATGGTGCTTTTTATTTTCAAGATCATACAAAGTGCAAGGAAAGAGCATACACAACTAGTAGCTTACCAAACACAATATATAATTTATTTTAGTAAACCAAAATTAAATATGTAAGTTGTTCATTTTAGAGCACCAATTGAAATATGCAAGTTGTGGGTTAATTTTGGAGCACCAAACAAAATGTGATAGTTATGGGTTAATTTTAGAGCACCAAATCCAAATGTGAAAACTAGATTAACAAAAACCTACAAAACAAATCGTTAGTAGTCTTACAATCTAGTCTTCTCCTAAAGTATAACACATATGCAAATTTTAGCTCAAAAAAAAGATCAAGAAACATGCCCACGTTAGGGTTAGATAAATGAAAGATTTAAAAAGAATTTGCAAAACCCTAATAGAGCAAAAGCATTGATTTATACCAGATAGAAGCATTGATTTATACTAGATATAAGCATTGATTATCTTCAAAAGAGTCATTGTAAAAGAAATAAGTGTTGATTATACATACAACACAAAAAATAGAGGCATCAAGACAAAAGAATCATTGTATATCAGGCATAAGCATCGATTCTTCGTAGAAGCACCAAAATATAATCAAACACCTTGTTGTAACCTAAAAGAATTTAAAATATCAGGAAAAAAAATTGAATTAGATCAAAAGCATTGCTATATTCTTGCATACATGTTCAATAGTGGTAAAAGCGTTAGTGCGAGAAAAATAAATGCATTGTGATTCTGCAAAAGTGCCTATGTAACCTATAGGTTAGCAAAAACTCAAGAAAATGTTAAATCTAGGATGTAGGTTCCATCGGTCGTGCCAAAATGTTGTAGGGGAAATATGGGTATTGGTTAGAAAGCATAATTTAAGAAAATAGAGTACAAAACACTAAAATCCCATGAAAGATTGATCATATTAGCCCATACTCGATGAAATTGAATGCAAAATGATTCAAAGATTCAAATTAAAAGATATGAAAGTCAATTCAAATATAATTGAAACTAAAGAAACATGCAAACCTATAATCCCATTGGTGGATTATGCTCCAAATGTATGTGGATTTCTCTATTAAGCATAACCCATGATTTCCAAAGCTAAGATTGATGATTTAATTCACAAAAGGATGCTCAAGAATGCCTAAGCTCATGAAAATTGTGAATGATTTTGATGAGGAAATGACTTGTTTTATAGATTTTCAAGATGTCTAATCAACGGTGCAAATTGAATTTGAAGAACAATGGATGAGAGGAAATCAAGGAGATCAAGGAAGATAAAGGGATGAAATTCAATGAGAGCCCAAAATATCCCTATTTTCATGGAAAATCAGTTAAAGATATTTTAGAGGGAAAATATCTAATCAAATTTGAATCTGAAATATGGAATATTCTTTTTGGACGGAATATGCCATTTAGATATTTTGAAAAAGGAATATGCTTTGTGCAAGTTGGAGGAAATTAGGAATTCAATAATTAAGAATATTATTTAATTGTGAGGTGATGGGAAAAGAATGTGTTCTATTTTAAGTCATTTTTGTTCTTCCCATATCTATTTTGTTACCTTTTTCCTAAGTCCTTATACCACTAATGTTAGAATATTAGAAAATGTTTAATATGATGACAAGATAGAAAAATGCCTTAGTTTATCAAACTGTGGAGTAATTAGTTTAATTTGAATGGTTTTTAGCAGGATCTAATTAAGGATGATTTCGGGTTGGCACTTGTGCGGTGAAGGAGATGAAGATCTTTCTGTTTTTGAGTCCTATCTTTTGTTTTGCAAAATATCAAAAGATTGTTATAACCTTATTTTGTATTTAGTGGTTAAGTTTAGACTGTTAAGTATTATGGTTAGTTGGTTGTAGGCCACAACAAGCATATTGTTTATTCCTTTCTAAAGACTTATTTGTGCTATATTCTGCATTTATAAATATTCTATGGTTTCAACTATCAGATGATATGGTTTTAGCTATAGTAACAAAATAACTAAAGGGACACAAAAACTCACAACTTGCACAAATCTTTATGCGCACCTCTGAAAATTTCAGAGTATAAACTAGATAGGCTTAGCAAAAAACCCTTTAAATCACAACTTCTAAATAGCAACATACTAAATTTTCCACCACACTGAACTTCACAGCTTCACAAACAACCTTCAACATATTTATTCTATTTTTCTCAATATCCTCGACATATACGACCTTCAAAATATCAATGCTAATAGTGTTGATGTCAACGACAACCACATATCAGTAACACAACCACAACATCCAACAAGTTGTAGGTTTAATATTATTCAACTTATATATGTAAAGCATTGTTATCAGTTACCTCTTAATATCTCGTTTGTAGTGTTAAATGATATGTTGAGTGTGTGCAAATTTTTAGTTTCTATTTGCAAATTTATTTCAGACTATTGATAACAACAAATAACTTTGTATGTTTATGTCACATTCCTGTCACTCTTTTTATGTTATATTCCTATCGCATTGTGTCCCTGTTGTAGAATACTTGAATTTGATAGAAAATTACATAATTTTTTGTGTTGAATACTATAGGATCTATTTATTTTGCATTTCATTTTATTCAGCTAACTAGCAACAACCCTTAGCTAAACAACCACTACACCTTTCAAAAGATTACATTCTCTAGATTGAAACTTGGGAACAAACTGAGGAAATCAACCCAAAATTCCCAAGGATTAATTTAATTATATTAAGCTAAATTGATAGAATTATAAGGATGGTTTATCCTCAATATTAATCCATAATTTTGTCCAAACATTTTGGTGTCGTTGTTAGAGAAAGGTGTTAAAGGCCTGTTAGTCTAGTGAGTTGAATTAGGACCAGCACGCTAAGGTGAAAGTACACAGATAGTTGAACTCACCCAGGTAATTAACCTTGGTTTGCTCTATTGTAGATCATTTAGATTCATGAATCACATTAGAGATAGTAAAGGAAGGTTTTTTAAGAAAGAAATAGGAAATAGTTCAAAACAAGAAAACTCACAAAAAGAATTAAAACCATTAATTGTGAATACACCATCCAAGAAAGAGTTAGGTTAACCTGGTATTGAAAGATGTGTCATTGAGTCCACTACTATTGAGTCTCCTTCTAGTACCCAAAAAGAGTCATTTAAGAGGGTTGCTGCTATTTCAAGATCTTATGAGCTTCAAAATGGTAAAGCTATCATACACAAAGACCCCAAGCTATTGTCATCCTTTTACACCCCTTGGGTATTTGAAACCATGGTCAATAAAAATAACAACAATGGTGAAAGAGCATTGGCCAATAAAAATCCTATTACCTTTGAGTTTCCCATTGCTTATCTAGAGGAGGATGCCCCCATGAAAAACATACCTCACTCTACCTTGCCCATTTTTTGAGGTCTTTCTATGGAAGACCTCGACATGTTTCTCTTTGAATTTGATGTTTTATGTCATATTTATGATTATCACAATGATGCACAAAAATTTAAACTATTTCCAAATACTTTAAAAGATGCAACGTTGTGATGGTTCATGGGACTAGGACGCGAAACTATTCATAGTTGGGATAACATGAAGATAAAATTATTGGAGAAATATCAGGAATACTACAAGACCAAGGAAATTAGAGATGAGATCTTTTGCATAATTCAACGTGAAGAGGAGACCTTAAAAGAATACCTTGAGTGCTTCTTATTTAGTCTTCAAAGAACTAGGCAAACATGGTTGAACAATGATACTATAAAAATGCTCTTTCTTAGGGGGATTAGGGATGAATGTTTGGATATTTTAAATCTTATGGAGGTGGGGATATTTCCAAATTGAGATTTGATGGTATTTGTGATGTTTGTAGGAACTACTCAAGGTCCACCTGATCAGTAAGAGGGTACACTAGGAAGCATGTCTCTTCAAGAGGAACATCAAGTGTCACCAAAAGAGAACTAGGTAAATTGTTAGAAGATCTCAAAACTGATCTTTGAGTCACATGGGTAAGAAAATAAACACCTTGTACACCCGTAGGAAACAAGAAGAGGCCAAAAAATTATTTATTGTATTATGTCCTAATTGTTGTAAAAAAACATAGTAGTGAGGAATTTCCTTATAACAAAATAAAAATTTATTCCTTAGAAGATGCTAGTAAGGATAATACATTACGACCTCTTCCAACCGACATGATGGATGTGGAATTTAGTGAAGAAACTATTTACTATATGGTCCCACAAAGGCCTTGGCCTCCACTAACTATGCCCCCAATGATGAATGAACCTCTTAATGTAGGGCCTAGTGGACAACCCAATTCTTTCCCAACTCAACCAAGATGGTATGGAGTATGTAAAAAACCTCCACCTTATTCACAATTGTAAAACCAATACCTGTATGCCTCTCAACCTTGGCAACAAGCGTGGAGGATTCCACCATCACAATTTCCACAATATTTGCCATATCCTGCATCACCTATGATTACTCCATACCAAAAACCTCCAATACCACCTTCATCCACTAGTCCACCATCCAACCCATCATCACCACCTAAGGAAACACCTATGCCTGTACAACCAAATCCAAAACCGAATAACAAGGTGGCAGAACCAGTTTACAATAATGAGGTGGTGGGTTACCCAACCTATCTTGTCAACACACTAGACATAAATGGAGTTCAGTTACAATCAGGAAAAGCCCTCCAAGGGCCCACTATTATTGAAATAAATAATGAAAATGAAGAGCATCCAAAAAAATAGATGAACCATCTAGGTTGCCTCCATACCTTGATAGGTTCCAATCTCAACCAAAACAAAAGGAATTGGTTGAGCCAGAGTTTGATTTTGTCAATGAATTGAGAAATGTTAACATTAGGATTCCTCTTTTGCAGGCCATCAAGGATGTTCCTGTGTACACAAAGACAATTCGAGACCTATGCACCCAAAATAATATAAATAAATAATATCCAAAGACGGTACAAGTTATCGGGCAACTTGTTGACCTGATGTTGGGAAATATTTTAATTCTCAAATATTCAAACCCACGGAGTCCTACAATTCAAGTACGAATTGGTAATATTTTCATTCATAATACTTTAATTGAATTATGAGTTTCCATTAATGTCATGACCAATGAGACTAAGGAAAATTTGTTCCTTCAAGGACTTAGGCCCACACCTACAGTACTACAAATAGTGGACCGCTCCCTCATCAAACCTGAAGGTATGATAGAAGATGTTGTTATTTCTATTGACTCTTGGGAATAACCTAGTGACTTCATGATCTTGCAGTTCAAAATAAAGCTTGGGGGATGCCCCCTAATTTTTGGAAGACCATGGTTGGTGGTGGCTAATGCTTATATCAATTGTAGTTCAAGTAATATGGTGATTTCTAATGGGGAGCAGAAGAAGCAATTGACCTTGTACCTACCTATGCAACCACTATTAAAGACCGAAGAACCCTTGTGGGTTGATAGTGATTTGGAGGAGTCTTTTCCTATGTTGACCATTGATTGAGCACTTGATATAGAGGAATTATTAGAGGATACTGTCTTTTCAATTTCTTTCAAAATTGATACGTGTTTGATGATGTTTTAGAAAGATTTATTTTTCATTCTTGTATATATAACTATTTGTTTGGGAACTTTTTGTTGTTAAGTGATTCACAATCAATACAACATTTTATTATATTACATCAATTACTTCCGCATAACTATGTATGTAGTCCATTCATGCTTTCTAGCACTTCTTTTCCATCCACCTCACAAGCACATGAAATAGATTTTCCTGCAAAATGTCAAGCTATGGTAGTTTTACTAGGACATACTTTGAAAATTAATCCAAATTTGAGTGATGAACAAATTAAAGATTTAATTTCCATGTTAAGAAATCACAAAAATAAATGTTCATGGGAGTATCGAGATATTAATGGAATTCATCCAGATATGTGCACACACCAAATTTACATAGGGGAAGGTAGTCATCTTGTTAGGAAAGGTCCCAAAGAAGGTTAAGCCCGATTTTATGTGAAATTGTGAAAGATGAATTAAAAAGTTGCTAAATGTGGGATTTACATATCCAATTTTTGATAGTCAGTGGGTTTCCCCTTTGGTGGTAGTGTTGGATGTTGTGATTGTATTTTTGATATGTGGCTGTCATTGATGTCAACACTATTAGCATAAATGTCTTTAAGACTGCATATGTCAAGGATATTGAGAAAATTGTAATAAATATGTTACAGGTTGTTTGTGAAGCAGTAAAGATCAATATGGTAGAAAGTTTAGTATGTTGTAAACTAGATGTTACAGATTAAAGGGTTTGTTCTAAAGCCTATCTAATTTCTACTCTACAAGTTTTAGAGGTGCGCATGAAGATTTGAGGAAGTTATAAGTTTATGTGTTTTGACAACTATTCTGTTACTACAAGTGGTGTTCATGGAAGAAGACGATGTGATTCTGGTAATATGAGTTGTTGCATATGTTCCTCTGGTATTCATGGATGTTTCTATATCATGTTTTATCTTTGTTGCACGTCCGCATTAATCATTATGCCCATGATCCGAGATTTTCTCTTGCATGTTCTTGTTTTTCATGTTCATGGCCGACAAGGTGTTTGAAGCGTGTTGTGGATCTTTGAGGAAGAATCTTTGAAGGTTTTTTGTGTTCGAGGATATTATTTTAGGTCTCTAATATGTTGTGGCTGACTTTGGTTGATGCACATTGATAATATTTATTGTTTTGGGGTGAAAATTTGCATTCATTCTATTATTTTGTTGAAGCTGACATAAAACAATGTAATTTCTTGTTGCGGATATATATAAGTGATTGTTTATCTCATTTGAGATAAGTGTGATGTGAAGTGTGTGAGTGTTATGTGTGAAAAAGGTTCAGATCATTCGAAAGCAGAGCAAAGTGTGAAGAAGAGTGAAAGAAAGTAAAGAAGTGTTCATGTGCTTAACCAAAACTGTACTCAGGCATTTGCAGATGCTACCTTCTTAGTTCAAATTCTTCAGATGGTTTAATTTGAGTATTTTCTATAAGACAATGAGTCTTCCTTTAAGTAGTGAGCTCTAGGACGTGTGCCTGAATGCATGTGCATTCCCCATATATTCTTCTTATACTTTAAATAGGGTATAACTTGTGGATTAATCTCCACCATGGTTTTTCCCCTAACAGGGTTTCCACTGTAATGTCCCTTACCTGATTTTCCCTAGAGTTCATCTGTTGATTAGGTTTAAGAATTATTCTTTTCCAAATGAATGTTCTCTTAATGCAATAACCCTAGATAAGAATCCTGTATTCACCATATTAACAACATATCTATTAGCATTAATATCTAGATATCAAAATATAATCATAATCAAAAAGTAATAATGAAGACAAAAGAGGAGTGGCATGGGTAGATCCTCTTGAAGCTATCTATCTAAGCCCAAGGGCACAAGCATCCCCTCAGGACAACCCACCCCTTGGCTCCGAGTTGAACATCCAAACTAAGATCATTCCATACTTGAAGTGGTGTGCTTAGTGGAAACACTGGTACCTGCTTTCTCTACCCATGTCAGCACCTTGAAAAACACTTGACTTATTGGGGATAGTCAGCGGAACGGATAAGTGGCCCAGGCCTACCACCCCTCCAGGGCCACAGCGGATGGAACCCCCACCCCTCCATGGCCCACCCAGGCCTTGGGATTGGGCGGACTATGAGTGGAATTTCCACCCCTCCAGGGCCCATCCCTGCCTTAGGTTCCAAGAGCGGACTTAAGTGGGGTTTTTAGGCACCACTTCCCTCACACCCTTCCTCCCAATAATCTTGAAAACACAAGGAAGACAATCTTTTAACAATAAAATACATTTGCATTTATTACTGATTCTTTAAGTTAATATCAACATCATTATCATCATAATGTTACTAAAGAAAGCATTACACCAATAATCATATTAGCAATATATGTTTCTTATATTCAAAATATGCTAAATATTATTGCTAAGTGAGTACATCACCTGAGTTGCTATATCTCTCCATGTTTCCTTACTTGCCTCCTTCAACCTTATACTGAATTGATCATAGGATGAGGACAATTCATAAATATACATAATCTACTTATATTTATATTAAAGAGTCATCATTACTTATAAGTATCATGATTGCATAATCCTGTACGTATATATATATATATATACTTCATATACATATATATATAATTATTCTTTTACTTGTATCCATTAGTATTCATTTATATATGTTTATATAATTATTCTTTCCTTATTCATATGTATATTCTTTATTCAATATAAAATTTATCTATATCTATGCATATATACTTGTATGCCTATTAAATTATATATATATATTAAATGGCTCTATATTCCAATGCATAACAATCATTGTTGCTGCTGTTTTGTTTCTCCATCTTTCCTCCCTCTTCCTTATTTTTCTTCCTTCTATTTATACTATTCAAGGTAGGTGACTCATGGGGGGAATGTATTGTTTGGTGAAAGAGGTGACTTTTCATAAAATATATCTCTTTGTTAGATTTAATTGCTGCCTTTATTATCACAATAATATCTATTTTTAAAATAATATATTATTACTAATAATTTTGATATTTCAGATTTATACTTATTTTATTATTTTATTTTGATGTTTTATTGAACATATTTTAACATTAAAGTATAATAATAAAACCAATTTGCTAATATCTTATTATTATTTTATTCTAATGTATTACAATCTTTGATGTGTAATGATTATAATATTTATTTATTATTATTATTTTTGCTTTTAATACTAGAATGTAATAACAATGATTTGCCTATATATTATTATTATATTTGTTATTTCATATTTATATATTTATATATTGATATGATACACATTTATTTTATATTTTATATTAATATTGCTATTTATTTTATTTATTAATTTATTTGTATTTTAACACTTGGTCTTTATGGTTTTGCTATTTCGGGGACATGACATCCACGCAAAAAAATTTGGTGTTATGTGTGTTTCTGATGTGTCGTTGATTCATACTTTCACTATTAATAATCAGATCTAAGAATTAAGGTTAATTAGTTTAATAAATTTGAAATTCTATGACAACTGATTCACCCCCCCCCTCCCTCCCCCCCCTTTCTTATTTTTCTTCCCTTGTGTTTCCAACAATTGGTATCAGAGCAGGTTCCTTGGAAGAAGTTTAACAACTTGAGGTGATTTGGGATGGTGACATACAATAAGTGTCAGCCTCCTACAATGATTTTAATAACTAAGCCCTTACAACCATAATTCAGAGATTGGACGTCTGACCTGAATATCCATGTTAACCATCATGAAGGTACATTTAAATTGTCAACCCAGGGACGTGAACTTGAAATGGGTCAGCATAGTATGTGTACTAGGAACTTCAAAGTAGTCACCTTCGTTCTATAACTTAAGAAAGACTTAACGATAAAAGTAAATTGCATGAAAGGGAACAAAGAAAATGTTGAACATCACTCAATCAAATCTAAATTGATTATGCATAACAGGAAGGAAAAAATGAGCATCCAACATGAAACTACTTTGTCCGCTTTGGCTCCAAGAATAGTCACAGAATGGAATTCTAGTGGCTACAGGAACAGTCAATGCCAAAATATTAACCAAGTATTGAACATAAAATAAAACTAATCTAACTAAACTAAAGGAATGGATTACTCAACAAGTGGGCCCCCTTGGACGAGTATCCTCTAAACCAATGCAAAATCAGATACTAAACTCAGAATCTTATTTCATTTATCAGAAAATGCAATTACAAAAGTATGGTTGATTATCAGCTTGTACAAGAGCTTGATGATTGACTCACTAACTTGCTAGCTCGAGGAAGGAGGATTTGAGCCTTATTTAAACCAACTAAAAAGGGCCATCAACTCCCACTAACTAAGAGGATGCCATTTAGGGAAAGCGAGAAGAAAGTGGAAGGGCGGTTACGCATGCAGGGGAATCCGTTCGGACATGCATGCCCAAACGTGGACTCGACCACTGCAGTAACAGTCGCAATAGTCAATTCCATTAAAGATTGGTACAAGGCGGTTACATGCAGCTCACTCAAGAATCTTCTGTCGTCGTCCCCAGTTGACCTTCATGCGACTCCTCAACTTGACCGGCTAGCGGCTGCATTTCTTAACTTAGAATTTCAATCATGTCTGCAGAATAATGTCAATACACATAATAATTGCATAATCATAACCAATTTTAAGAACATTCATCAATCACATGCAAGATAAATATAGATGGTCCACATAATAGGTAAATATCATTTAAACCAACATAAATGAAATTAGTCCCAAATGTCTTATGACTAAGAAAAACTATATAAAAGTGTCAGCATTTAATATCAAATTTTGTGGTAAATTTAGAAAATAAAAAGAGATTCTACCCCCCTAACTAGGCCAAAATCTAGACTCATCAATCCCCCCAACTTAATATTTTGTTGGTCCTCCAGCAGGGGAAGAGTTATGCTTCTGCTTGGTTAAGGCCCTGAAGTTTATGACTGATAGTTGTCCAATGTTGATGTCTTCTATGGGTGAATCAGGATTCCAGTAAAATCCTCCCAACTTATCAAGTCTCCTCCATATTTGTTGTTCCTTTGCAATTTCATACCTAAAGAATCTGAAATTCGGTACAGGCCATAGGAGGGTAGGCGGCTGAAAAGTCAGGGGAAGCCATTCACGCCCCTTGGTTCTCCCAAGTTGGATGTATCTTTCAATTCTCTTCAGTGTAGCAACATAGTTGTGGATAGAATGTGGCATAGCCTATTTTAGCTCACTAGTCAATAGGTTCCATGTCTAGGATAGATATCCCCTCATAGTATCCTCTTTTGCTGCAATTTTTACCTCATGCTCACTGTAAACAGCCTCAATCCAAGGCATAATTTTGTTACCATATCTTGGCCTAAAGAGGAATCTATTTCATTATGTATAAATGTCTTTGGGGTTCTTTGATTCAGCCCTGATGGCTAGGGGAATATTGGATTCCATCTTTGTGAAAGCATTGTATTGTTCACCTCAACTGATCTCATTATATATCCAAGACATAAATGATCTCAATTGTATGTATCCAATATAAGGCAATGGGTTCCAGTCTTGGTCTTTTGGGATAACAAAGTTGTGTAAAGAAAATTCACATAATAAATTTTTCATTTCAAGGGAAGCAATCCTTTAGGCATTGAAAAATTCGGTAGGAGTTTCAATGGAGGGGTTCAAACCTGAGATGATTCTTAACATTCTAAAGGAAAGGTATTTCTCCTTCAAGTGAAAAGCATAAACCCTTGGAGGGGTTCTGCATTCCAATATTTGTGGCACTAGAGTTGCAATGTCTCTTACCCTTTCCTTCAAAAAGACAATTTCCTTATTCTTCTCTTCAATCATCTCATCCCTCTCTTGGATTTCCTTTTTCAACCATTTCCTCTCCTCCTTACATTCCTCCTCTCTTCTTTATATTTCTTTCCATAAATTTAAAATAGTTGTATGTACTAAAAAATTAGGAGGGTTATGGATTCCAACCAGGATTTATGTAGATGGTTGCTTCCCATAGAGAACTATCTGCATAGATTCAGGATGTTCCACCAATTCAGGTTGTGGAGGTATGATTCCTCTTTCCTCGTTTTGCTGCATGGCCTCTTTTTCTTATTTTGGTTGTGGTTGCAGGAAATCCTGGTCTATTTCCTGACTTTGTTGTAGGAACCTCCACTCTTGGTCTTACTACAAGAACTCCTAGATTTCTTCATGTTCTTGAGTCTCAACTTCTTTTGCAATGGCAGCAAGATCCGCCAGGGTCATTTTTGCTTCCTTTTCGAAAATATCTTCTTGTACATTATCCTGCTCCATTGGAGCATCTGTGCTTTCACACGATGTCCCACCAAGCTCAGGATTGTTCGAATTTGATTTCTTAAGAGGTATTTTTCATTTTTCTTTGGCTGCAAGATGAATTGTGCTAGCCTTCCTTTTCTTAGGGCTTGGCACCTCTTTTTGTGCAGGTTCCGTTTTTATTTTCCTTTCTTTTGCCTCCCTCTTTTGTGCCCTTGTTTTTATTATAGTTTTCAGTGGAACATCATAATCATCAGAATCTGATGAAGAATTTTATTTTCCATGCTCATTATTAGAGGAACTAACATTTATAGTCTTTTGTTCAATGGGGGAATCCACACCAGCACTAGAGGTCGAAGCACCAAGGGTGCCTTCAGTCGTGCTCAATTTTCTGCTAGACCTACGTGGCTGAGGTGAAACCCTAGGCTGAGATGGCTTAGGCCTATACTACTCAGTGTTCACAAAATCATCCCAGACCATTCTAGGGGTTGTATCAACCAGAGATCTTATAACCAACAATTTAATTAGACAATGGTGGGATACAAAGTTTTCCTTACCTTTTTGAGGTTCCATTGCCATAATGGAGAGAAGGTTGTATAGGAAATTGGGCACATTCATCTTCCTCTTGTACCTCATATGACTCAGCAATTTGAAGTGCACTGAATGTAGGTTCGATAGTCAACCTTCACAGGTGATATATCTGATGATGTGCATGGCTGCCTGCTTCCATGGCTCGGGTAGAGAGTCTTTTAGCACCCTATTTGTCAATTGTGGTTGGAGGGTCACCATGCATTGTGAATATAGCCCTGGCTGTCTTGGCATCCTTAGAAATAGGGTAGGGTTCGTCATTAGCTGGTACCCCTGAAACTTCTGCAATTCATTCTTCAGTCACGATGACCTCCAATCCTTTCACTATGGCCTTTCCGTCTGAAAATGTCAGAGAAAACTACAATGCAATACCCTTATCAAAACCATCCAGCTTCAAAAAATAATCTAACCAACCACAATTCTAAAATTCGATTAAGCACGTTGTGTCCTTTAACAAAGCATCATGAGCTGAGGGCTCATTCCAAATGAGTTTGCCTCCCATTGTCTATACTCAACTTGTCACTCTGCAAAATTACCTCTGTAACTCTCAAATTCTTTCCTACTTGTTTGCTGGGTGAATTGTCGACTGAATTTCTTTTACTCTATTTTTAGCAATTACCATTTGCATTTTGAAATTAGGACAGGGTTAATAATAGCAAGAAATGATAATAAAAGGGAATCTCAATAAGAGGAATTGTTGATGTAGACAATCATGTATCAACATGTGGCAATATTTTTGCATCTTTCTTACCCCTCCCCCCAACCTAAATTTGGACATTTATCCACACATGCAAGATGGATATAGTGATTTGACGGGGGATTAAATAAAATTATGTGAATGTCCATATTATCATACAATGATTAAATGAAATGCTCTAAAGGATAATTAAGAATACAATTAATGCGCACATACCTGAGTGTGTACAAACCTGATTGTAGAGAATTCATTGCAACGATCGGGGAGTACGACTTGTGTTGTTGAGCAATAATTGAGAATTTAATGACGATGAGGTGGAATGGAGTGAGGTGAAATGAAATGATGGAAGAGAGAGAAAGGTGGTACGAATGGGTGGATGGGCGGATGGGTGAAGAAATGGATTTCTACAAAATTAGAAATCTTTATTATGACAAGTATGTACCTCATTTAGTCAGAAGAAAGGACACTAGGTCCGCTACCTTTGGTTGTAGGAACTTCTTGGCTATAAGAACTGTGCTCAAGCGGTGTATGTTGGATAAACTACTGCAAGAACTCTTCTTTTGAAGTTGGCCTATGATATAATCTGAGACGGTGCCCATTTACCAGTAATTTAAATTTGACAAGGTCAATGGTTGTGAGCTGCATAGCTCCATTGGGAAATACCTCAACAACTTCATATGGCCCCAACCACCTTGTTTGCAATTTACGTACATTATCTTGATACCGTGAATCATAAAGTAATGCCCAGTCACCTGGCTAAAATTTCTTTTCTCTGATAAATCTGTCATGCCATTTGACTCTTTGACTTTGGACAATTTCAGTATGGTGCAATGCAGATTTCCTCATCTCATCCAATTTATTTAGCTGCATAATCCATTCTTTTTGTGCCTTGGAAATGTCCATCTCCAACTCCATAGCAATTCTGAGAGTCTTGTGCTCAAATTCAATAGGCATCATGGTTGTTTTCCCATATAGCAGCTCAAATGGGGTGAAGCCTGTAGTTGTCTTCTAGGTGGTCCTGTAAGCCAAAACTGCTTCTGATAATCTATTTGCCCAGTCCTTTCTATGAATATGCACTTTTTTGGTGATGATGGCCTCAATCTCTTTGTTTGTCACCTCAATTTGTCCATTTGCTTGAGGGTGATAAGGAGTGGATTTCATGTGCTTGATGTTATATTCATTAACTATTGTTGTAACAAGTGTTGATATAAACTGAGTGCCTTGATTAGTTACTATTTCTCTAGGTACTCCATACTGAGTGAAAATTTCTTCAGAAAGAAATTTGACAACTTTGTTGTCTCTTGCATGCTTCATGGCTTTGATTTCTACCCACTTCTTTACATAATCAGTGTACACTAGAATATAGGACTTACCATTGGATGGAGGATCAATGGGTCCCACAAAGTCTAGACCCCACTTGGCAAATGGAGTGACTACCACTTGTGGATAGAGTGGCATCTCATCTGTCTTTTTTGGCCTACCCATTCTTTGGCATCTGTCACATTTCCTTGTATAACTTCTTGCATATTTGTATAATGTAGGCCAATAGTATCCTATGTTCAAGATTTTCATTGTTGTCCTTTTAGCTGCAAAATGGCCTCCACAGGGTTCATCATGGCATGCATGAAAAATTTCATAGGTCTCATCTTCTCTCACACACTATCTCATTACATGATCTGATCCAGTATAAAATAGGCATCCAACTATCCATGAAAAAGGGAATGATTTTTCAATCAACACTCTTCTCTCCTTTGGGGAGAAGTGAAGAGGAACTCTCCTTGTCACAAGTTAATTGGCTATGTCAGCATCTAAGGTGTCTACACACTAATTGAGAATAGATTCTCATCAGGAAAGGAGTCATCTATGGCTTGACTATCTTTTTATGTGGTCAGCCTTGAAAGAAAATCTGCAACCACGTTTGCCTTCCCTGGTTTGTCTACAATAGTTATGTCAAATTCTTGCATCAATAAAAACCATCTGGCTAATCTTCCTGAGGTTAGGGGTTTGTTCATGAGGTATCTAATGGTTTCATGATCAGTGTGTACAAAAATTTGATAACCTCTTAAATAGTGCTTGAATTTATTCAAGGCATAAATTACTGCCAACATTTCTTTCTCTATGACTGTGTAATTGAATTTAGCTCCCTGCAAGTTTCTACTGACAAAATAAATGGCATTTTCAATAGCTTCTGCTTTTTGTCCTAGGATTGCTCCTATTGCATAATATGAGGCATCAATATGGATGTGGAAATGGATTTCCCAATTTGTTCCCTTAAGTACAAGAGCATGAGTTAGAGCTGTCTTTAAATCATAAAATGCTTTATGACAGCTTTATGTCCATTGGAACTCATCATCTTTAGTCAAAAGACTATATAGTGGGGCTGCTATTTTGATAAAATCTTTGATGAAATGTCTATAGTAGCTTGCATGACCTAAGAAACTCCTAAAATCCTTTTGTTTTGTAGGAATAGGCAGATTTTTTATAACCTCAATTTTTACAGGATCAACTTGAATGCCAAGGTGAGAAATGTGGTGGCCAAGAACTACACCTTCCTATATCATCATGAAGCACTTTTCACTATTTAAGGACAAATTTTGGTCTTTGCATCTCTATAGAACTTTCTTCAAATTATCCAATGCTTCATCAAAGGTGGCACCATATGTAGTAAAATTGTCCATATAGATCTCCATGCAGTCAAGAGAGATATCTGAGAATATGCTGATGACTGCTCTCTGAAAAGTGGCAGGTGTGTTGCATAACCCAAGGGGAAGTATAGAATAGGAATATGTCCCCCAAGGACATGTAAATGTAGTCTTCTCTTGGTCTTTTGGTGCAATTTGAATTTGGTTGTATCCACTGAATCCATCAAGAAAAGAGAAGTATTATTTTCCTACAAGAGAGTCTATGACTTGATCTACAAAAGGCAAGGGAAAATGATCCTTCTTAGTGGCAGCATTGAGTTCCCTATAGTCAACAAAAACTCACCATTTCCCTCCCTTTTTGGGCACAATCACCAATGGAGACACCCATTGGTTGTCTTAAATAGGGTAGGTAAATTTTGCGTCTAGTAGCTTTTGCAGTTTTGTTTTGACAATTTCTCTCAATGCAGGGTTGATTCTCCATTATGGTTGCCTAATAGGTGTACAATCATCTTTGATATTTATTCTATGAGTGAAAAGTTTTGGATCTAATCCCTTCATGTCATGATAATCCCAGACAAATGCTTTTTGATGGGATTTCAACAATTGTGTCAATGTCAACTATTGTCCCTCATTCAATTTACTATTGATGTTTAGATATCGTCCTTCAAACACATGTACTTGTGTGACTAGTTCTATCATAGCTTCTTCATTAATACAAGGTATCTTAAGTTCAAGCAGCAACATTGTGTGAAATATACTTGTTACTATAGGAATTTTGTCTGTTGGAAGAGTGGCTATAGGAAGTCTATTTGCAAAGACAATGGCTACAAGAAGAGCGGTTGTAGGAAGTCTGGCTGCTGAAAGAATGGCTGTAGGAAGATCATGTAGAACTAACAAAGTTATTTGTTCGATGTCTGTGGAACTAGACACATAAGTGGGTGATGCTTCCTCTATCTGAAAATGGTTCTGAATGATACTAGATAACACCTCATCTTCATCTTGAAGCTAATGGAAAAGACTTCTTCTGAGCATCATGAGCTACGCCACAGAGTTGAAGTCTTCAACATCCTCACCAATAGGTGGCCATACATAATTTTATTCATTATGGGATGGCTGAGCAAGAGGATACATGACAATATTTTTAGTGTTCGTTCCATCCGAAATGGTCATGTCACCTGATCGACATCCAATATGAGTGTCTGCAGGTTCTAACCATGGCCGACCAAGGATAAGTGGATATCCTCCTAGTGTGGCTTTAGGTGAAATAACCATGAATTCAGCTGGATACTCCCAGGATTCTAGGATCAGCACAAGGTCTTCTACTTTACCATCAGGCTAAATAGTGGAACTATCAGCAAGCTACAAGATTGTAGGAGTGGATATCATGTTTGCAATATTCAGTCCCTACAGGATGTCTTTAGTCATCACATTGATTTTTGCACAATATTCAATCAAATCATTCTTTATGTTCATCCTATTTATAACAACTTCAACTACGGGGCTACCTGGATCACTGTACTTGGGAATAGTTACTTTTCCAAGCATGATGTCAACAAGCTGCCCTACTACATGGAATGTAGTGGGGTCCTTTTTTTTGCCTAGTTTCTTGAGGCATGCTTCCTTGATTGCTTTTCCATAGATAGGGACATCTTTTATGGCTTGGAACAGGGGTATCTGGACACATATATGCTTTAGCTGATCTAGGATATCAAAAATAGTTCCTCTTTGTCTTATTTTTGCTTGGCAACTTCTAATCTCTGAGGGAACGGTGGTTCTTGTGTTATTTGCTTTGCTGGACCTGGTTCAATAGTTTTAGTTGCACAAGGCTGAATGGGATCAGTCAAAGATTCTTCTTTCTCTTCCACAGGGAGCTCAGTGATAATGGGGGTGGAAGGAGTTGACAAAGTTATTCCTAAATGTAGATGTATGCCACTTAAGCTCACAACATATATAGGAAATTGATTTGGATCAGTAGAATATACAGGTTGCTGCTGTGGTTTATTATTTGGGTTGGGTGTGGGTTGGGTTGGTAACTGGCTAGGTTTAGGTACATTTGCACTTGGATTAGCAGGAGGGGTAATTATAGCAAGTTGTTGGGGTTGAGAAGATGGCTGCATATAGCTAGTGGTTTGGTTTGGTCATTGCTGGCCTCCTCTCCATTGAGATGTTTGCTACCAGTTTCTGGGAGGTGGTTTCCAAGGTCCTTGAAACTTTTTCCAATTCCCCTGAGGTTGTTTCCACTAAGGTGAAGCATTTTGATTATTGGACCAAGCATTGGGTGGGTTATTCCAAGACTGGGGTGGGTATCCTCCATAGTTGGATGGATAGGGTGGCTTCCACTGGTTAGCAGATGAATAAGAATTAAAATATGGTCCAACAAAAGATAATGGATCTGGTGGCATACCTTGTCTTGAAGCCCATGGCCTTTTATGTGCAACAAAGTAGAATTGGTCTTCCTTAGTCTGGATTGGTTTGAATTCAGGTGGAATCTATTTATTGTCAATGTTATCTATCACTTTACATCTGCAATCCCTCTTCTTTTGTCTATGATGAGGAAAATATTTTATCAGTATTGCCTCTGCCTCCTCATGTTTCTTCTTAGCCTGAAGTGTATCCAGCTAAGTAGCTAGATTGTTGATTATATCTTACTTAAAATCTGCCAGCAAATTAGTAATCTCCATCCTTGAGACTCCACTACTAGATGACTTACCCATAGAGGATTGGTAGGCTATTCCTTTCTTTGAAGCTGCCCAAGAATAGTTCTTAAATATCTTTTTGATATCATCCCAAGGGACTTGAGTGATATCTCCTCTTGCCATCAGGTCCAAGGAATCAGTACAACTTTCATTAATTCCTCTTAGGAACAACAACTATTGTGAATCTTCATTAAGTGTATGATGTGGAGATTTCTGCAAACAAAATAAACAAACTTGAGATGAAATCTTCCACGCTCTCATCTTCCTTTTGCTGCATTATGAAAATGTCACCTCCTCTCATGTCACTAGCCCTACAATATTCCTTGTATTTCTCAAGAAAAATTGTCTTCATATCTTCCCAATTTTGCACAGTGTTTCTGCCAAGGCCCATAAGCCATCTCAATGCAACTTCTTTCAAAGTAGTAGGAAATAGATTAAGTCTATGGGCATCAGTGGTATATTCATAGCTTTTGCAAAGTATATCAAACTCAAACAAGAAGCTATCAGGATCTTCTATGACAAGCCCATAGAATTTAGGAATGACTGAAGCAGGGATATTTTTGAGGTTATCTACTTCATTCTATTCAGCAATGGGAAAAGGGAAAGTTGGTTGGTTCTACCTGTTAGGCTTATCTCCATTTGCATCAACCATGCCTACTTGATGAAATTCCAGAATAAAGGGTTCTTCAACAAGATTTTGATCTTCAAGGGAAACTTCAAAACTGGTCAAGTCAGGGAATATATCAACAAAGGGTTGTGGCTCTTCTTCTTCATTTTTGGGCAGATTTGGAAGCTCTACTAGCTAAAATGGCTCAAGATTATTAGGAAGGAATCTCCCATAAGCATCTCTTCTTATTCTATGCATGCGGTATCAACTCAGTATCAACCAACTCACACAAAGAATTGATGAGGAAAAATAGTGGATCGTAACTTCTAACACTAAGAGAAAATTTCATAAATACTACAACAGAAAAACTATCAATGACTCCAAAGGATTCCCTAGTTTGACACCATCCCCAACAACAACACCAAAAATGTCAGCCTCCTACAATGGTTTTAATAACTAAGCCCTTATATCCATAATTCAAAGATTGGACATATGACCTGAATAGCCATCTTAACCATCATGAAGGTACATTTAAATTGTCAACCCAGATACCTGAACTTGAAATGGGTCAGCACAGTATGTGCACTAGGAACTTCAAAGTAGTCACCTTCGTTCTATAACTTAAGAAAGACTTAACACTAAAAGTAAATTGCATGAAAGGAAACAAATCAAATGTTGAATATCACTTAATCAAATCTAAATTGATTATGCATAACAGGAAGGAAAAACTGAGCATCCAATAGGAAACTACTCTACCCGCTTTGGCTGTAGGCAATCATAGAATGGAATTCTAGTGGCTACAGAAATAGTCAATGCCAAAATCTTAACTAAGTATTGAACATAAACTAACACTAATCTAACTAGACTAAAGGAACATATTACTCACAAGTGGCCCCCCTTGGATGAGTATCCTCTAAACTAATGCAAACTCAAATACTCAACTCAGAATCTTATTTCATTCATCAGAAAATGCAATTAAAAAAGTATGGTTGATTATCAGATTATACAAGAACTTGGCGATCGAATCACTAACTCGCTAGCTCGAGGAAGGAGGATTCAAACCTTATTTAATCCAACTAAATAGGGCCATCAACTCCCACTAACTGAGAGGATGCCATTTAGGGAAAGTGAGAAGAAAGTGGAAGGGTGGTTATGCATGCAGGAGAATCCATTCGAATGTGCATGCCCAAACGTGGACTCGACCACTGCAGTAACACCTGTAATGCTCAACACCATTAAATATTGGTACAAGGCGGTTACATGTGGCTGACATGAGAATCTTCCACCATTTTCCCCAATTGACCTTCGCGCGACTCCTCAACCTGACCGATTGGCGGCTGCATTTCTTAACTTAGCATTTCAATCATGTCGTCATAATGATGCCAGTACACATAATAATTGCATAATCATAACGACCTTAAAGAACATTCATCAATCATATGCAAGATAAATATAGATGGTCCACATAATAGGTAAATATCATTAAAACCGACATAAATAAAATTAGTCCCAAATGTCTTATGACTGAGAGAAACTATATAAAATTGTCAACATATAATATCAAAGTCTGTGGTAATTTAGCAAATAACAAGAGATTCTACCCCCCTAACTAGGCCAAAATCTAGACTCATCAAGAAGTATAGTTCAAGATTTGATGGAACAAACTATTCTCTGTGGAAGACTCGAATGGAGTGTCATCTGAGATGCATTGGTGAATCCTATTGGCACATTACATGCAATAGGTATGTTATCCCTCCAAATGGTCCTACTAATACTGTTGAGATTAGGGATGTTGAATATAACATCAGGGCTAAGGAAGCATTGTTGAGTGCTTTGACTGATATTGAGATGACAAATGTTATGGATTTGAAAACTGCTTATGAGATCTGGAAAAATTTGGAAACTTGATATGAAGGTGATTCTAATGTGAAGATGGCCAAGCTACAATGTTTGAAAGGAAAATATGAACTGTTGAAGATGGGAAATGATGAGAATATTGTTACTTAAAATCAGAGAGTGAATGAAATTGTGTGTGGTCTCAAATGTGCTAGTGGACAAATAGGTGAACAAGAGATTGTTTCCAAAGTGCTTAGAAATTTTCCTGATGCATGCAAAATTAAAGCTGCAACCATTGATGAGCTCTGCACTATAACAACTATAACAAGAGATGTGTTGGTTGGTAAAATTATTGCTTTTGAGTTGAGTGAATTCGGTGATGCACTTCCTAAGACAGAATCTGCATCCAAAGCTACTACTTCCAGGAGAGACAAGCAGAGATATGATCCGAGTGAAAGTTCTTCTAGAAAGGTATTCAGGTATGAGGAAGAAATGAGACAGATTGAAGAAGAAGAAAGAGAATTGAATGAGCTTGAAGCACTCATTGTCAAAAGGGAAGCCAAAGGAGAAGGTAAGTATAAAGGAAAGTTTCCTATTAAATATTTTTCTTGCAACAAGATAGGTTAGTTTGCATCAAGATGTCCTGAAAGAGTTTCTAAGACAAGACCTTACAAGCCTAAATTTCAAAAGAAGTGTTACTATGCTACTGATGAAGGTGTGACATATGATGAATCTGACAAAGAGAATGCAAGTGAAGATGAGTTTGTGTTTATTGCTATCAAAGAAAATAATTTTGTTTCTACTGAATCTGTTAGCTGTATAAATGTGGAGAAAGCCCTAGCTGCCCGGGTTGAAGAAAAATATGAATGGGTAATTGACAGTGGATGTTCACATCACATGACAGGTGATAAAAGAAAATTTGTAAGCCTAGAAAAGTATGATGGTGGTGTTGTAATATTTAGTGATAACAATGGTTGTATAATCTATGGTAGAGGATGTATTTATTTTGATGTTAAGCATAATACTAATGATGTTCTTTATGTTGAAGGTTTGAAGCATAATCTTCTGAGTGTTGGACAAATGGTTGATAAGGGTTACAATATTCAATTCAAAGATGGAAAGTGTAGCATATTAGGAAGTTCTGGAAATGTGATTGCTTCGGGTACAAAAAAAAAAGGTAACATCTTTCATCTAAATGTTGGTAGTAAAAGTTGTCTGATTGCTAAAGTTGATGAAAGTTGGTTATGGCATAGAAGAATGTGTCATGTAAACTTTGATAGTATTATCAAGGTAAGTTCATCATAGGCAGTGAGAGATCTTACTAAATTGGTGAAGCCTACTAATACCATATGCAAGGAATGTCAGTTGGGAAAATAAAATAGAATTTCATTTCATAGAAAACAACATTGTTCAAATGAAGTGTTGGAACTTATGCATACTAACTTGTGTGGTCCTGCTAGAATCATAAGTCTACAAGGTTAACGGTACTTCATGTTGCTTATTGATGATTACTCTAGGATGATGTGGGTTACTTTCTTAAGGGAGAAATCTGAAGCTCTAGAAAATTTCAAGATCTTTAAGGCTATGGTTGAGACAGAGACAGGTCTAGAGATTAAGTGTCTGAGATCAGATAGAGGTGACGAATTCACTTCCAGTGAGTTTAATTCTTTTTGTGAAGAGCATGGGATAAAAAGACAATTATCTACACTGCGGACCCCTCAACAGAATAGATTTTTAGAAAGAAGGAATAGGATAGTTCAAGATTCTGCTAACTATGATGTTGGAAGGAAATATCCCTCATATCCATTGGAGACAAGTTGTGAGTATTGTTGTCTACATTCTTTACCGGGTACAAATCAAAGGTAATACTGGTAAGAATCCTTTTGAGCTATGGTTTGGTCATAAGTCTACTGTTAGATATTTCAAAATATTTGGGAGAAAATTCTATATCAGGAGAGATGAAGATCTAGAAAAGTTTGATGCTAGAAGTGATGAAGGAATATTTCTTGGTTATTCTACTAAGAGCAAGGCCTACCGGTGCTACAACAAGAGATTGAAGAAAATGGTCGAAAGTACAAATGTTAAGGTTGATGAAGACATTGTCAGACCCTCTAGAACCTATGGATATGTTTTTGATGATCAGAATGATATTACAAACAAGAGTCAGACTTCAAATCAAGTTCAGATCATTCTGGTGAATCAAGAAGAGCAAGAAGAAGCAAAGACTAGTGAAAGTACAAAAGAGAGACCTCAAGAGCCTAAAATTCAAGAACACTCTAAGACTCCAAGTTATGTGAGATTGAATCATTTATAAAATCAGATTATAGGAGATAAGAACAAAGGTGTTCAGACTAGGAGAAGAATTGTAGAAGAATAGTATTTAATTTCAAAGGCTGAGCCAAGTAATGTCAATGAAGCATGCAAAGATGAACATTGGATTGAAGATATGAAAGAAGAACTACAACAAATTTAGAATAATAATACATGGATTCTTGTTCCTAGACCTAAAGAAAAAATGTAATTGGAAATAAATGGGTCTTTAAAAACAAACTGAATGAACAAGGTGAATTTATCAAAAACAAAGAAAGATTGGTATGTAAAGGATACTCTTAGATGGAAGGTATTGACTTTGAAGAAACCTTTGCTCCTGTTGCTAGAATTGAAGCTGTGAGATTGTTTCTTTCTTATGCTACTTACAAAAACTAAAAATTTTATTAGATGGATGTCAAGTCAGCATTTCTAAATGGTGAATTAGAGGAAGAGGTGTATATTGAGCAACCTAATGGATTTTAATTGATTGATCAGGGAGATATGGTTTGTCGGTTGAAGAAAGCATTGTATGGACTCAAACAAGCCCCTAGAGCTTGGTATGCCAGATTAGATAAGTACTTGATGAGGCTTGGATTTAACAAAGGTATTGATGATAGTAATTTGTATTTCAAGATTGATGATGATAAATATTTGTTTGTGGAAGTCTTTGTTGATGATATCATTTTTGGGGGAGATGATGGTTTGTGCATGAATTTTGGTAATGAAATGCAGAATGAGTTTGAGATGTCAATGATTGGAGAGTTGAAATTATTTTTTGGATTGAAAATTACTCAAGTAGATGAAGGGATCTTTATATCTCAATCCAAGTATGTGAGAGAATTGCTAAAGAATTTTGGTATGGAAGATTCAAAACTAGTCGGTACACCCATGGTGACCGGATGCAAGTTGACATAAGATGATGATTCTCCAAAGACAAATTAGACTAGATACAGATCAATGATTGGTGGATTGTTATATTTGACTCAAACTAGACCTAATATCATGAATGTTGTGTGCATTGTTGCTAGATTTCAAGCCGATCCTAAGGAATCTCATGTGACTGTTGTGAAGATAATGTTTAGATACTTGAAGGGAATAGTTGATTTTGGCCTATGGTATCCTAAAGTTGATGATCTTACTTTAAGTGCCTTTACTGATGCTGATTGGGAAGGATATATGAATGACAAGAAAATTACTAGTGGTGGTGCATTTTTCTTGGGAAAGAATCTGATTTCATGGTTAAGAAAAAAGAAAAATACTATTTCCTTGTCTACTACAGAGGAAGAATATATTGTTGCTGCTAACAATTGTACTCAAGTATTGTGGATGAAATAGATGTTGAAAGATATCAGAGTTGTGTATGATGAACCTGCTACCATATTCGGTGATAATTTAAGTGTTATAATTTTTTTTAAGAATACAGTGTTGCATTCAAAGATAAAGCATATATCTATCAAGTACCACTTTTTGAGAGATAAAGTGAGTGATAAGGAAGTCAAACTGGAGTATGTTCCTACTAAGGAACATATTGCAGACATATTTACTAATCCTTTGCCTAAAGATACTTTTGAGTATCTCAGAGAGAAGTTAGGGGTGATTACCCCTCATAATCAGAACTAAGATGCATATTCTTTGCATCAGTTCGTGCATTCATAGTCATATCTTGATCCAGATTGATGTTGTGGTGGCTGCTACTTAGGGGGATTAGTCAGATGATTCAGATATGTGGTTCAGATCTTGTGTACCTTTGCCATTGATTTCAAAGGGGGAGAAGAGTAATGTGAGAAACTATGGAAGAGCTAAAAGTAAGGGGGAGAAGAGCAATGTGTAAAGGGGAGATTGTTGGAAGAAGAATTAGTTGCATTGATGGTGTATTTTTCACATCATGTGTTGCCATCAATGCCAAAGGGGGAGGTTTTTGGATGTTGTGATTGTGTTGTTGATATGTGGTTGTCATTGATGTAAACACTATTAGCATAAATATCTTTAAGAATGCATATGTCGAGGATATTGAGAAAATTGTAATAAATATGTTACAAGTTGTCTTTGAAGCAGTAAAGATCAGTATGGTAGAAAGTTCAATATGTTGCAAACTAGATGTTGTGGATTAAATGGTTTTTTCTAAAGCCTATCTAGTTTCTACTCTGAAAGTTTCAGAGGTTCGCATGAAGATTTGAGGAAGTTATAAGTTTTTGTGTTCTGATAGCTATTTTGTTACTACAAGTGGTGTTCATGGAAGAAGACAATGTGATTCTGGTAATTTGAGTTGTTGTGTATGTTCCTATGGTATTCATGGATGTTTCTAGAGCATGTTCTATCTATATTGCATGCCTGCATTGATCATTGTGCTCGCGATCTGATATTTTCTCTTGCATGTTCATGGCCGACAAGGTGTTTGAAGCGTGTTGTGGATCTTCGAGGAAGAATATTTGAAGGTTTTTTGTGTTTGAGGATATGTTTTTAGGTCTCTACTATGTTGTGGCTGACATTGGTTGATGCACATTGATAATCTTTATTGTTTTGGGGCGACAGTTTGCATTCATTCTATTATTTTTTTGAAGCCGACATAAAGCAATGCAATTTCTTGTTGTGGATATATATAAGTGATTGTTTATCTCATTTGAGACAAGTGTGATGTGAAGTGTGCGAGTGCTATGTGCAAAAAAGTTTCAGATCATTTGGAAGCAAAGCAAAGTGTAAAGAAGAGTGAAAGAAAGTAAAGAAGTGTTCATGTGCTTAACCAAAATTGTACTAAGGCATTTGAAGATGCTACCTTCTCCATTCAAATTCTTCAGATGGTTTTAATCTGGATATTTTTTGTAAGATAGTAAGTCTTCCTTTGAGCAGTGAGCTCTAGGAAGTGTGCCTGAATGCATGTGCATTCCCCATATATTCTTCTTATACTTTTAACAGGCTATAACTTGTGGATTAACCTCCACCGTGATTTTTCCCCTAACAAGGTTTCCACACAATAAATCTTGGTGTTATGTGTGTTTTTGATGTGTTGTCAATTCATGCTTTCACTGTTAATAATCAAATATGAGAATTAAGGTTAATAAGTTTAATAAGTTTGAAATTATGTGACAACTAATTCACCTCTTAGTTGTCTGCCCTTGTGTTGCCAATAGGTAGTTCCTAAGAAAAATGGTAAATGGAGAATATGTGTTGATTATAGAGCCCTTAACAAGGATCATTTTTCATTACCTTTTATTGATCAAGTTTTGGATACACTTGTACATAATAAATTTTTCTCCTTCCTGGATGGATTCAACATGTACAATCAGATCCGCATCGCACTAGAGGATCTAGACAAGACCACTTTCACCTATCCATGGGGGAAATTTGCTTATAATGTTTCACCTTTTGGTCTATGTAATGCCCCCACTACTTTCCAAAGACCAGTGCTAAGTATTTTTGCTAATTTGATTAATGTTTGTGTTGAATTTTACATGGAAATTTTTCTTGTATATGGTGATACTTATGAGGAAGCCAAAAATAATCTTGATTGTTTTTTACATCAGTGTGAAGATACTAATTTGTCTTTGAGTCATGAAAAGTGTCACATTTTGATGACAGAAGGTATATTACTCAGATACTATATTTCTGCTAAAGGTATTCAAGTTGACCCAAAGAAGGTGCAAATAATTTAGGATTTTCCTATTCTTGTTTTGTCAGAAGGATGTTCGTAGATTTCTAGGACATGCAGGATATTATAGGAATTTTATTCAAAACTTTACTAATATTTTGCATCTCTTTTTGTTTTATTGAGTAAAGATAACACTTTTTCTTGGATGCAGGAACATCAACAAGCTTTTGAGACTATCAAGGAGAAGCTTGTGACCACACCAGTATTGTAAGGACCTAATTGGGAACTTCCTTTTCATATCCTTACCAATGCTTCCGATTTTTCAATGGGATCTTTCCTTGGTAAAAAAGAGGACACATTATTCTAATCTATTTATTATATTAGTAAGAACTTTACAGGTGCTGAAATAAACTACATGGTGACTGAGAAATAATTCCTTGTTGTTGTTTATACAATTAATAAATTTTGACATTACATAACTAGTTACAAAGTCTTTGTCCATATAGATCACTCCACAATAAGGTTTTTAATGAATAAACCAGTACTTACTAGAAGAGTAATTATATGGATACTTTTATTGCAAGAATTTGATATAACCATAAACTTGGTCGAGAAAATGTGGTTGTAGAATTTTTATCTAGGTTGCAATGCGAGAGTGAACCTGTGCCTGTTGATGATGCTTTTCTTGATGATCATCTTTTTTATATTTCATTCAAGAGCCCATGGTTTGCGGACATAACAAACTACTTGGTCACTTGCAATTTTCCCTTGCACTTCTCTCCTCAAGATTGTTGAAAGCTTGTGGGGCTAAGTGGTCAATATACATGGATTAATGGGCTCTTGTTTTGCACTAACATTGACAATATCATGCGACAATGTGTAGCCAAAGATGTTGTCTTCGACATATTTCAAGCACATCGTTCAGAGCCATGTGAAGGTCATTTTGCAGCACAAAGGAATGCCAATAAAATCCTCATAGGTGAATATTATTTGCCTACACTTCATAAAGATTGTAAAAAGTTCATGCAACACTAAGATAAGTGCCAACATATGGGGCAACCCACATGTTCAGATTAAATTCCTCTACAACCCCAGTTGTCCTTGGAACCCTTTGAAAAATGGGGTTAATATTTTGTGGGGCCAATTAACCCCCCATCAAATAATAAGGAGTACATATATTAGTTTGTACTGATTATGTTACTATATGGGTATAGGTTGTGGTGTTGAAACATGCACAAGATATCAAGGTTGTTGGATTTTTGTATTCTAAATTTTTTACCAGGTTTGGCATGCCTCATGAGATTGTGATAGATCAAGGACCTCAGTTTACATCTAAGTTGATCTATGCTCTAGTTCGTAAATATTAAATTCATCATCACAAGTCCTCATCTTATCACCCATAGGCGAATGGATAGGTTGAAGCGACATAATTAGGAGCTCGAGAATATTATGATAAAGACTACGACCCTTTACAAGAAATATTGGGCAACAAGACTTTTGGAAGGAATATGGGAATATCGCACCACATGGAATTCCACCACTAGTTTTACACCATATGAGTTGGTTTATGGTAAGAAATTCATTCTTCCCATCGAGTTTGAGATAAAGACTCTCCAAACTTCCTTGTGGTTAGGGATGAGTATAACCGATGCTCAAAAAGATCAAATTGCTCAACTCCATTCTCTGGATGAACTTTGACAACAAGCTCTTTTCCACACAGAGGTAGTTCAGAAACAACATGCACTTTGGCATGATCATTTCATTAGAAAATGGTCATTTCAACTAGGAGATTAGGCACTATTGTATGAATCCAGGTTTCACGAATTCAAATGAAAGTTCCACACTAAATGGTTAGGGCCCTACGAGATTAAGGTTGTCTATGAAAATAATGCGGTCAAGCTTCACATTGTAGATTTTGATTGTATGACTCTTGTTGTCAATGGGCATCGCTTGAAACTATACAAGTGACCTATTTCTAAAGAACATTTTGTGTCTAGTTTGATGAAGGAACTCAATTTTGTATCTTGAGTTCTTATCGCCTCTTCAAATACCCCCTAAGTACTTCCAAAAGTAAATAAACTAAAAAAAAGAAGCAATAAAAGATCCAACAATGAAATCCTTTAGGCATTGTTGGCTAGTTATTTTTTGAAAATCGGGTTTCAACGAGTAATAACTGTCTAATAATCTTGGGGGTGAAAATCTATTTCTTGGTGTCTCCAGGCAACATCCGACTGAAAACCGAGGTATCAACAGTCTGGTTTCATTATAAAAAAACAAAAACAAAAACAAAATACAACACTTCTTGTGCGGAAAAATGATATAGTTCCTATCGCTACCCATTTTGTGGTGTGACAGGAACATGTTTCTTCTTGTCGCCTTTATAGTTCCTATCACCAAGAGCCACCATTATTCTTTCCTTATTGACTAAACATATTGTGGCCCCCACTCGCTTCTGGATTGCTCAGTCCAACTACACCATTATGCCAATTGTGGTACTTTGCTCAGTATTTCTGACGTGGTCATTACTTCACCCATCATTTCACCTGGTGCTCTTCCCCTTTTCATTTCACCCTCACATGTGTTCAATTGGTAGCATCTTTTCACTTAATCTTCATGTTGGATCCTTTCCATGTGTTCAAGGTCGGTCTCTATATTTCATCCTCGGTGGCTTTCATCACGTGCCTTCTCTTCTCTCTTTGTTGTTGTCTTGTCCCACTCGTTCTGACACCATTATTCTTTATTATACCTTCCTCCTGTGGTCACTTCATTTCTACTTGTAGATTTTCCCCAGCTCACGGGATGTGTGACACACCATCATTAGATTTATATAGGCCACCTCAATGCAATCTCATTCTATAGTACTTGGTAATGGGTAATATTTTCTATTCTTTTTTTATATCAAATGTTTTTTGTTTCTAAAATGATTGGTGTTTATGTCGTGGGATGGGTTCATCATTCAACTAGGGGGGGGAGTTCTATCTGATGTGTCATTTGATTTCTCCATGATTAAATAATGTTATATTTGAATTTACCTACCAACTCACCCTTCGTTAACCACATCAATTCCCATAACCGCCATCCTCATTATTCAGTCTATCCAATAGTTGATCTACCATTTGTATTACTCAAACTGTTATTACCATCTTTGGTTTTATTTCCATACCACCATTGTCACTATGCAGAGTAAACCACCATAGCCATTGTTCAGTTTGCTTGCAAACTTCCTGTCGCACAATGGAAGGAAATCACACATAGAGGGAGCCTACCTCCATGAGGCAGCTCCAAGCCTGTTCAGAAGCCTATACAATTCTCAAGCAAGATTCTTGGACTAGTTATTTCAAGAAATTATGTGGTTTTGATGACAATGTATCTTTAGAATTTTCTATGGGATTCCGTTGGAATTAGGTGACCTTGAGAGGCCATAAATTTTCTGTTATAGTGTAGATTGTTGCGACAATCACCACGCTTCCTCTATCCGATGATTCATTCATTCCTATCAGCTCTACTAGGGCTATAAAACTTAAGTATGCATGGAAGTAGGTTCTATAGAGGGGGGAATCTCTCCAAGTAGTGCATGGTCAAGGAACCAATTGAAACTCTCATCCTCCACCATGGGATGATGTTTCCAATTTCCTCATTTAGTATGTCACTTGTGAGGGAAAGTACACATATATCTATTCTCACCATTTTAGGATTATGCTACACTTATGTAGTGGTGTTCTAATTAATGTTCCCTTCTATCTATTTTCATCCCTGCAACATTCAGGCACTAAGGTTTGACATGGGTATATAAATTACCTCATCCATCATGGATTAATTAAGTTGATTACTATGCATGGACTAATTTTAGAAAACCCTCTTATAGAATGAGACATTTTTTTCAAAAAGAAAATTTTGATAGTGAAGCCTCTGGAAACCCTGAGAATTAGTTAGCTAACCAAACCCTTGATGATATCCCTAAGGTCTATGCCATTAAGGATGTAAGTCCTACCAAGAAGAAAAAGTTAGTGGGTGGCATGACTCCTCAATAGAGTGACAAACAAAGCCGAGCAAAACGTAAGAAGGGAAAACTATCCTTAAGGACAAATTGACTAATCTTGCAGACATTGCTAGCTCCATGGCTAATTCAGACCTTCCCCAAGATGAAATAATGATTAAGGGTTCAAATAACAATAGAGGAAAAGATAAAACGATTAGGGAGCACCGTTGTAAAAAGTGACAAAAACAAAAAGAACAAGCTCAATAGGAATGAATGGAATCCCCTGGTGAGGAAGAAAATGTTGGTTTTAATGAATAGGGTTTGATGCACATGGAAACAATCAATTTGAACAAGAGAATACCTTGGGGGAAATCCCTACAGAAGAGAATGTACCCATAGATAATATTCCTGAGCAGGAAGATGAAGTTCCTATTGAATAGGAGGAAGAGGTTCCTTCTGAGGAGGAAGAAGTCCCTTTTGAACATGAGGAAGAAATTTATTTTGAGCAAGAGATATCCTTAATATGGAAAATGCAATCAAGAAGACATTGCCTCTGGTCAAGTAGATAGAAGCCTCTCTTCCTAGTTCAACCTAGAGGAAGAACAAAAACAAGTAAAAAAGATCATTGAGGACATATGTGTTGGAAAAACAAGGATAAACGACTGAGAGGGGGGGTGAATCAGTTGTTATCAAAATCAAACTTATTCAACATTAATCAACCTTTAATCTCATATCTGATAATTAACAGTGCAAGAATAAATCAATAACACATTAGAGAGACATGAACACCAATATTTTATACGTGGAAACCTTATTAGGGGAAAAACCACAGTGGATGTTAGTCCACAAGATTATACCTTGTTAGAAGTATAATGAATAATGAATAAGGAATGCACTTGCATTCAGGAAAATTTCCTAGAGCTCACTGCTCAGAGGAAGGCTCACTGCCTTACATATAATAATCAGATTAAATTCATTTGATGAACATGAATTGAGAAATTAGCTTCTTCACAAGCCTGATTAGAGTTCCAGTTAGGCACAAATATACTTCGCTCAACCTTCTTCAGACTCTGCTCAATCTCTTTTACACTATGCTCTACTCCTAAATGATTTAACCTTTATTCGCACATGTACTTCACATACACACACCGAGCATACCTCAAAATGAGGAAAACAACCGCTCTTATATATCCGCCACACAGATTTACATCAATTATTTTGTCGACCACAAATTAAGAATAAATTACAACTATCAACCTCAATATATAAATAAATCTTAATGCACACCAACACAATTCAGTCACAACATAGTGAGGACCCAAATAAACACCTTCAAACACGCCAAACAATAAAATATTAATCCTCATGGATCTGCAACATGCTACCACCATCATGTCGGCCAAGAATATGAAAACTCGAGCACACATCAGAAAAATCTTTGATCACGAACACTTTGATCAATACAAATGTATAGAACTGATAGAGCACTATCTAGACACATCCATGAATGTCACAGGAACATGCACAACAACTGAAATTGCCAGAATTTCATCTTCTTCTCCCAAGAACACCTGCTACAGTAACTAAATGACTGTAGGAACATATAACTTCATAACTTTCTCAAATCTTGATGTGTACCATTGAAAATTTCAAACAACACAATAGATAGACTGAACACCAAACCCTTTAATATGCACCACCTGATTATCAACTTACAACACTTTCCACCACTCTAACCTTCTTAGCTTCACTGGCTGCCTGCAATATATTTATTACAATTTTCTCAATCTCCTCGACATATACAACCTTTAGAATCACCAATGCTAATAGTGTTGACATCATTGACAACCACATATCAACAATGCAACCTTAACATCCAACAATCTCCCCCTTTGGCATTGATGGCAACACATGATGTGAAAAATACCATCAACCCAACTAGCTCTTCTCCAAAAATCTCCCCCTTAGATTGTGCACTCTTTTCCTATTTTCTCCTTTCACTTTATTCTTCTCTCATGTTTTTGACATTGCTTCTCTCCCCCTTTGACATCAATGGAAAAGGTACACATGCTTTGATCCTCATATTTAACACATCTAACTA
This sequence comes from Sequoiadendron giganteum, assembly GCA_007115665.2. Classification (NCBI taxonomy): domain Eukaryota; kingdom Viridiplantae; phylum Streptophyta; class Pinopsida; order Cupressales; family Cupressaceae; genus Sequoiadendron; species Sequoiadendron giganteum. The sequence continues at coordinate 36,272 of VCHN02000331.1, forward strand.
CTCCCCTTGAGTAGCAACCACCACAACATCAATCTGGAATAGGATATGGCTATGAATTCATAGACTGATGCAAAGACCTACATCACTTAGTTCTGATCAGGAGGGGAAATCACCCCTAACTTGCCTCTGAGATACTCAAAAGTATCCCTAGGAAATGGCTTAGTATAGATGTCTGAAATTTGCACCTTGGTAGGTATATACTCTATTCTAACTTCTTTGTCACTTAATTTATCTCTCAAGAAGTGATATTTGATGGATATATGCTTTGTCTTTGAATGAAGCATTGGATTCTTAGAAATGTTTATGGAACTTGAATTGTCACAAAATATGGTAATAGGTTCTTCATACTCAATTCTGACATCTCTCGGTATTTTCTTCATCCACAATACTTGAGTACAACTGTTTGCAACAACAATATATTCTACCTTAGTAGTAGATAATGAAACGAAATTATGCTTTTTGCTTAGCCAAGATACCAACTTCTTCCCTAAGAAGAATGCACCACCACTGGTACTCTTCTTGTCATCCACATATCCTGCCCAATCAACATCACTAAAAGTGCTCAGGATAAGATCATCATCCCTAGGATACCAAAGACCAAGATCAACTATCCCTTTCAAGTATCTGAAGATTCTTTTCACAGCAGTCACATGAGACTCTTTAGGATCATCTTGATATCTAGCAACCATGCATACAACATTCATTATATCTGGCCTAGTTTGAGTTAAATAGAGTAATCCACCAATCATTGACCTGTATCTTGTTTGATTTTCTTTAAGAGAATCATCATTCTATGTAAGTTTGCATCTGGGTACCATAGGTGTACCAACTGGCTTTGAGTCTTCCATTCCAAAATTTTTTAGGAACTCTTTTACATATTTAGACTGAGATACAAAAATCCCATCATCTAGCTGAGTGATTTGTAGTCCTAAAAAGAACTCAAGCTCTCTTATCATTGACATTTCAAACTTACTTTTCATTTCATTAGCAAATTGCATACACAAATCATCATCACCTTCAAAAATAATGTCATCAACAAAGACTTCAATGATCAATTCTTTATTCTAATCCAACTTGAAATATAGATTGTTGTTAGCAGTACCTTTATTGAATCCAAGTTTCAATAAGTATTTATCCAATCTAGCATACCAAGCTCTAGGAGCTTGCTTAAGTCCATATAGAGCTTTCTTCAATTGGCATACCATGTTTTCTTTTTAAGTCAGTTGAAATCCATCTGGTTGTTCAACATAGACTTCTTCTTCTAGCTCACCATTTAGAAATGCTAACTTTACATCCATCTGATAGAATTTGTAATTCTTGAAAGTAGCATAAGCAAGAAATAATCTTACAACTTCAATTCTAGCAACAGGAGCAAAATTTTCTTCAAAATCAATACCTTCCATCTGTGAGTACCCTTTGCAAACCAATCTTGCTTTGTTTCTGACCACTTCGCCTTGTTCATTCAGCTTATTTCAAAACACCCATTTGGTTCCAATCACATTTTTATTTTGAGGTCTAGGAACAAGATCCCATGTATCATTTTTCTCTATCTACATTAGTTCTTCTTTCATGGCTTCCATCCAATATTCATCTTTGCATGCTTCATTGATATTGCTAGGCTCAGTTTTGGAAATTAGACAATACTCTTCTAAAATTCTTCTTCTAGTTTGCGCACCTTTACCTTTATCTCCTATGATCTGACTGTCAGAATTATTTCGCCTTACATACTTGGGAGTTTTAGAATTTTCTCTGACTTCTTATTCTTGTGTTCTTTCTTCTGCACTTCTGCTAGTTTATGCTTCTTAATTCCCTTGGTTCACTGGAAAAATTTGAAGTTGATTCTGTGTCTGAACATTATTTCCATTGTTAGTACTATCATGTTGATCATCTGAATCATATCCACTACATTTGGATGGTCTAACAATATCTTCATCAACTTTGACATTTTCACTTTCAACCATTTTCTTCAACCTTTTATTAAAGCACCAGTAAGATTTTCTCTTAGTAGAGTAACCTAAAAATATTCCTTCATCACTTATAGCATCAAACTTGCCTATATCATCATCTCTCTTGATGTACCATTTGCTTCCGTTCTTTTTGAAATATTTGACAGTAGGCTTATAACCAAACCATAGCTCAAAAGGGATCTTACCAGAATTATTGTTGACATTCACCCGGTTAATGGTATACACAACAATACTTATAGCTTCTCTTTAGTAGAAATGAGGAACATTTGCTTCCGACATCATGGTTCTAGCAATGCCTAGAATGGTTTTGTTGTTTCTTTCAACAACTCCATTTTGTTGAGGGGTTTGGGGAGCATATAGTTGTCTTTGGATTCCATGCTCTTCACAGAAAGAATTGAATTCCTGAGAAGTGAAGTCACCACCTCTATTTGACCTTAGGCATTTGATCTTTTGACCTGTCTCATTTTTTGCCATAGCTTTGAATCTTTTGAATTTTTCTAATGCTTCATGTTTTTCTCTTAAGAAAGCAACCCATATCATTCTAGAATAATCATCAATAAGCAACATAAAGTACCTTTCTCCTTGTAGACTTGTTGATGGTGAAAATGACACAAACAACGTATAAATAGAATATTTCTATTCTATTTCTCCTGAAAAAGAAAGACAACATGTAGTGGCCTAACTCCCAAGGTCTTGGTAGTTGGTTCTCAACTGTCTGGTGTCACTCAATCAGTCCATGCAACTATAATGTTCAAGGGGCCTGTGCTAGTAACAAAAGATTCAAGCAATGACTCATTTTATCCAGTCGTTCTTGTAAATAAAGGGGATTTCAAATAAAAGAAAAAGATAGATCAAAGGGTAAACCAGTAAGTATGAATCAAATTTATCTAGCATCCAGACATATACCTTCAACAATGAATGTTTTCTAACAAATCACAAAACCAAAGCCTGACATAATTTATAGAATAAACTATACCATTGCATGCATCTAAAGATGCTTAATTTAATACCACTATTCGCATATCACAACTATCTCCAAGATTTCAAAAGAACACACATCCATTCATTGCCAAGGTCATAGATCAACATACTTTGATAACTTCGATTCAATGATAATCTAACAAGATAATCCTTGAATCTGGTTTCTTCTAATGACTTTCATCACATAAGAAACTAGCATGCTTCAACACAATCACTAGCATTCAGATAGATTATAACTTATCAGCCTTATCAAGTAAAACAACTCAATTCTAACACCATATTGCGTAAACCTGTAATTTTATTAACTATAAAGTATCTAGTAACAATGTATCTTAGTAATCACTGCAAAAATATATCTCCTAATATCAGGTAAGCCAATTCTATTCTCAATCAGCCGACCTTTACAGTATGATACCCACAGGGTATTTATAGATATACAAAATTCGAACTCCACTTCTATTTTAAGTCATCCACCCTCTTAGGAACAAAAATTTCTTGGAAACTCGGATCGATTTGATCTTGAGTTCTTACATTAGACATTTAGTTGGACTAGAAAATAGAAAAACAAAAGAGAAACATGCCATGCGTCTCGAAATTGTTAGTGTTGCATGCAACATGCAAAGAAGAAGGAAATTATGCATATAGGAGATTTATGCGTGTGAAGCTGGATCTGCAATGAACTCATTATAACTGGTGAAGACTTGTTGTAATATATCTATTTCTAGCCCATCAACCCAGCTGTCCTCAAACTTAATTCGCTCCAACTCTTTTGTAGCAAACCCTATCATACCTTTTATCTTTGTCAACTCTCTTCTAGCAGCTTTTATTTCTTCTTTGACATCCATTAGTCGATCTATCATCAAATCTTCTCCATCATCTCCTTTCTACATGAGTCCTCTAAATCTTTCATCCCATTTCTCTTTTATCTGACTCCAAGGCATGCCTTCTTTTGTTAATACATTTACATCTACAATCATAGCAATGACTGCTTCCAGCTCCTCAAAATGTTCAGTCAAATTATTAACACCCTCTTGAACCTCATTCCTATGTTTACACAAGAAATCTACTCTAAATCAAAGTATACGAGAGGTTTTTCCAACAAAATCTTTATTATCTTCCTCAAGTATTGACTATTCAAGAAGAGTAGTCAAAGGCAATGTATTAACTTTCTCCAATTTCTAACTATAATCTTTATACTCCTCTTCTTGTTTCTCCGATGCTTCAATATACTACTGCATTTCTCTTATCAACTCTTCAATGCCTTTGTAAACTTCAAAACCCTCAACCAAAACTTCACCTACCTCCCAATTCAACTTGTCTACCCATCTTTCTACCATCTCCGCTTTACCTCTTACCTGCACCAAATCATCTACCTCCTTTTTGGTTAACAAAATAGGAGTCTCAATGTCCGCTACCTGTTGTGACCTCAGAGAGGAGACACTTTTCAAAAATGAATGCAATTGATCCATCTGAGCCTTAAGCTCATCTTTCTTCTGTTTATCTTTTATCATTCTTGACTTGGTTGTTGAAGCCACCACATCAATTAGGTTCATCTGTTGATTCCTAGTGGGCCTTCCCAAGTTGACAGTACTCAACTGATAATCTGTTAGCTGCATGTCCCCTACCTCCTTTTCTATCATTGGCATGGCACACTCAACAATAATCTCTCCTTTGTCCGTGAGTCTGGTAGAGTGTAGGATCTTGGCCATCTTTTTAGGCCTCTCTTGCTCAATCTCTTTCATCATATCCTCCCAATTGAGAGGTTGTGAAGGTGTTATTGTTCTTTTCTGTAGGTCTAGTTTTAGCCAAGTGGGAGAACATGGAGCAGTAGTCATCATAGTAGAAGAGGAAGTAATTGGTAGAAGGTGGCTGCATTTGTACCTGGGGTTGAGAATCACCCCTTGATTTCTCTTGCTGTTATTGCACCACATGCATCTGCACAAGCTTTTCAGCCTCTTCCCTATCTTTCTATTCTTGTATCTTCTTATCTTCCTCTTCTTTCTTCAACCTCTCTTCCTCCAACCGATCTCTCTCCAGTTTTTCCCTTTCCAATCTTTCTTTTTTCTAATTTTTCTTCCTCTAGAGCTTCCTTTTCCAGTTTCTCTTTCTCTAAAGCCTCTAGTCTTTCTCTCTCTAGTCTTTCTACCTCCACAGCCTTAAGATTTTCTGCCTTTACTTCTTCTTGTTGTTGTTTCTTAACCAGCTCTTCGGCCTCTCTTTCCTTTCGTAATTGTTCTACTTCTCCTTCCTTTTGGCGAGCTTCCTCAGCAAGTTTTAACTTGGCAACCAAGATTTCTTTCTCCCTCCGGTTTCTTGCCTTCGATTCTTCAAAGTCATGAATCTTTTGTATTAGTTCCAACTTGTCATTCTCTTCTTTAACCTTGAGTTCATATTCTTGTTGCCTTTTCTGTCTCTCCACTTCATCAGTTGTTGCCTTAGCTTCAATTTGTTTGGATTTTAATTGTTGCCAGTGCAGTATAGCATCAGCTTGTGCCTTGGTATCAATTTCATTTTGTTTCTCTAAGATTGCATCCCTTGCATTAGAATCCTTTTTCGCCTCTTCAAACAATGTCCATTGACCTTCTTGTGTCAAAACCTACTCAGTATCCTCCTCTAGAGGCATATTTTCTTTCATATCTTTTTCTGACTCAGTCTTATCTGAATCTGTTCCAACATCATGAACCTCTACCCCTTTTCCCTTTGTGGATTCAACTATGTCATAAAGATTTTCCTTTTCCACCTCTTTACCTTGCCACTTTGCTACTGGGACTTGAGTAGAAGATTCTCCTAAGGCCGGTGTTGAAACAACTGATCCTATTTGAGCCTCTTCTTCTTGTGTTTCCGATTCATCACCTGCTGCTTCAAGTTCTATCTCTTTGATGTCTAGAGGAAAGAACTCCAAAGGATTTTTAGGAGGTGTCTTCCTTTTGATCCTTTTGTATCCCTTACCCTTTTTAGGGGCTGGTCCTTGAGGAGTCTTGGTTCTTAGAACTAACCATTGCACACTCCTATCCAATATTGTCCTTCCAATCTGCTTAATATCAATGGTTTCCTCACTATCCCAGTCAATTGGATCCAGATTCTTGGTGCCAATGTTCAAAGCTTCATAGGATGGATCCAATACAATTCCACCATCCACCAATGTTTCAGGAATGTTATCTTTAACACCAATCTTTGACATGAGTGAGACAGATAATCTTTCATAATTCTTCTTTCTTAGATCATACTCATCTTGTCGGTCACTCCAGAAGTCTTCTAACAAATTAAAAATTTTGTCAAACACTGAAGGCAACAAGGTATACATCTTACCCTTCGGGTCAAAATACTTACGAGCTGTGTATAAACCCAATTTCAACCGTGTTAGCTCCTTGCAAACAACCTTTGCTCCTACTAGATGCTAACATCCATACTCACCCAACTTCATGGGAAACTTGTGGCATCCTGTCTTATGCTTTAAACCCAACCGAGCATTAACTCCAAGAGCTTGATATACAAATTCCATCAACACTATTCTGTTATTGTAACACCTTGGAAGCAGATGTGGATGACCTTCAAAACCAGCTAACCTGAAATATGTGAATTTGGGGTATTGAATGTACCAACATCCCCATTCAACAATGAGTGCCATGGCTTCTTGACTCAACCTGTACCCTGCATCTCCATTCAATTGATTGATGACTACATATATGAATGCATCATTGACTCTTCTAAACTGACTCTCGGCAACCTGAAGAGATAATTGGTCATAATGCTCCCACACTTTCTTCTATCCATCCAAGACTCCCATTATGCCCACTCTATTCAAACTTGGGAAAATACCCAACCTTGCTGCTGCATACACAATGTAAGAAGTCATAAAGAAGCATTTAGTCTACCTGATGCTAGTTAGTTGATCATGAATAGCATTTGACACAATCATTGGCCAATCAAACTGTTGGGATCCATTTAAGATTGTCTAGATGAAAGGAAACATCCACTTCTTGAACCGAAATGTATCTCTCTTCCCAAAAACTCTAGATAGCATCATGATTAAATCTGATACCTCCTTATAGAATTCTGCCCTCTTTGGCTGGTTTGCAAGCTTGCTTAGAGACTTCTTTTTTGTCTTCAACCACTTTTTGTTCAAATGAGACTTATTGGAGTCCTTATACTTACTATATTTTTCCAAGGCCTCTGCCTCATCCAACTGCACCAAG
>VCHN02001733.1:0-20296 GCA_007115665.2 Sequoiadendron giganteum
CTTCTGTCCATATGAAAGTGGATGTCTTTTTCATCATAGCTGAGATCTCCTTCGTCAGCTTGAAGATCTGCTACAAACCTCCTCATAAAGTTGAATTTATTGAAAAACGAGTGCACTTGTGTTTTGTTCGTAGGAAGAGATAGGTTCTTAATTGAATCCACCCGATTCATGTCAATTTTAGTCCCCTCCTTGGAAACGATATGGCCAAGTAGCTTTCCCTCTGTCACCGCAAAGATAGTCTTCTTAGGATTAAATGAGATCTTGTGATACTTACATCTTTCGAACACCTTCGCGAGATGTGAAAAGTGCTCATCTCATTTATCTAAGAAAACGGTCAAGTCATCAAGAAAGACAACTATTATTTTATTCTTGAGATCCCCAAAAGCCAGATCCATGGCCCTTTGAAAAGTAGCACTAGCATTGATGAGGTCGAAAGGCATCCTCTCATAAGCAAACATTCCCCATGGTGTGGTGAAAGTTGTCTTGATCTAATCCTCCTCTGCCATTCCAATCTGATTGTATCCAAAGAAACCAACAAGAAGTGATAGCATCTCTGAACCGATGACTGTATGCAAGGTATGCTCCATGATTGGTAAGGAGTAATTGTCCTTCAAGGACGATTGATTCAAAATCCTAAAATCCACGCGAATTCTGATTTCACCGTTCTTTTTGTGCACAGAAACTATGTTAGACACCCAAGTAGAGTGATGAATTGGAAAAATTATCTTCAAGTCCACCATCTTCTAAGTCTCCGCGTAGATAGTATCTTGAATCCGCAGATTATAATGTCTCTGCTTTTGCCTGAAAGGCTTAACATCAGAATTTAGAGGAATTGTATGAGACAATTCGACGGGTGTGAAGACCTTCAAGTCTTCATAAGACCAGGCAAATACATCCTTGTATTGTTTGAACAGGGCGGTAAACTTCTCAGCTTCTTCTGGAGTACAACACTTGCCTAGATTAACAAGTTGAGGCTTGTCTTCAGTGTCGATGTTCACTTGGTAATGCTCAGCAGAAGTATTAACACCTGACATCTTTTGATCTTGGATATATCAGTCATGCCGATCAAAAATGTTCTCTAAAGACACCAAACCTTTGGGAATGTAATTTCCTTTTAGTTGAATGATCTCGGAATCTAGAGCTTCAGAGTCTTCTGTAAGTGATTCTTGGAAAGGAGTGGAACTTCCTTCAAAGAGCAACTCTTTGTAGTTCTTTCACATGACGAGAAACTCTTTGATGTCATCATCGTCATCAAAGACTTGCCAGTTGTCTGTATTATCTGGAACAGCTGGCCTATAGATCAGCTCAATAGAAAAAGAATTCTGACGAAAATCAGAATGCGGCATGAATAGAGCGGTTGATACCGTGAGGGCATCGGCTCTACTATTGTCTATACGTGGAATGTACTTGATGTCGAATGCATCAAACCAATCGATGGCATTCCACACTCTCTATCTATAGGATCGAAGGCGAGTATTTCTGACTTGGAAATGATCTTTGATCTGCTTGACGATCAACTTTGCATCTCCTTCGACTCTAAGTAACTTGATCCCTATATCCTTTGCATTCTTGAGACCTAGTAAAAGCGCCTCGTATTTCGCCGTATTGTTGGTGCATTCAAATTGCAATCGGTATGCAAATGGATATAGACGACCTTCGGGAGAAGCGATCACAACTCCCGCTCCTGAACCTGATGTTGAACAACTGTCGTCAAACTGCATCGTCCACACTTTTGATTCTTCATATGATGTATTTGTGGAAAGAGCAAATTTCTGATAGTCTTCGGTCACATCATATATCATAGCATATGTTCCCGGACCCGTGTCTTGATATAACACTTGTGCTTGTGGATCTTGGGACTTCACCACCGTGAACCTTGGCCTCTAGCTCCAGCTTAAAACTGCCCCTCTTCAAAGGGATTGTCGCGGATGACCAATCTGTTGTTAAACTGTGCCTCAAATTACTGGCTTGGAACCTCTTGAAGACTTGGCAAAATTGCCTTTTGATCATTCCTTTACCGCTGCACCGCTGGAAGCTTTCACAGGAGGTGCAGTTATGCGGTTTACCTCCTTACCGCAGGCCTCCTTTATCAATCGGGCGGTTGAGCAGTTTTACTGCCATACCGCGACAGAATCCTCACAACCCGGCGGTTGGGCGGTGGCACCGCCATACCGCGGAGATCCTTTCCTACCTTCGCGGTGATGCGGTGAAGGACGACGGTCAGGCAGATAGGCAACTACCTCCTTACCTCAGAGGACTTCAAACAGCCTGGCGGTTGGGCGGTGTTACCGCCTTACCGCAGAAGGCTTCTCCATGCACGGCAGTAGCACAGTGAAACTGTGTCAGTCGAAGTGGACAATTACCTTTGTACCGCGAGGTTGTTTGCAATGGCTAGCAGTCACGCGGTAGCACCGCCATACCGCTGAGGGTTGTCAACCTTGGAGCGGTATAGTGTTGACACCGCCATACCGCGGTGGTCTTTCGGCCATATCGAGATGGTGCGGTGGCACCGCCATACCACGAGTGCCTATGATGCTTGGCGCGCTAGCGCGGTAAAAGGAGCTCGTGGGCATAGTTTGACCGGTCTGACTTGACAGTCAAAGCGATGGACGAATGGCATTACAATACGTGGCGCAATTACATTCGTTGATTTTACATCATTGTTGTAAATCAACAATTATTGGCCGAATGTTTAAATCTATGAAAGCGGTATATGCATTAACTATAAGATCCGATTCGGTGGTTGACAGAATCTAGTTTAGGCAATTCTTTGTAACAAGATTAAATGCTGGGTCGGCTCGATGCGTGATTGCAAGGCGGTTTGATCAGAGATTGGATTGCTTGTCATGGAGGCGTGTAATTAAATACACCCCATTGGTTGTTGATTGTAACGTGTAATAGTCGAAAGATTGGTATAGTGACTAAGGTGACGGTGAGACAGAATTCATTGTATGTTGTAATAGCATTGTAATAGTGAGTGTATTCGAACTGAAGTCTCTTGTTGTGAACTAACGATCAGAGAGTGAGGTTTGTAATTTTGTATGTAATTTTTTGACTGTAATACAAAGTGACTTGACTTGGTGTGGTGGTTTTTTCTCCCGTAAGGGTTTTCCCACGTATATCTAGTGTTATCTTTGTGTATGTTTTATTTATGTTGCTCTTGTTATATTGTGTTTGTGCATCTTAAACACAAGAAAGTTTTAAATGATGGTTTTTTGCACTTCTCCTCTGAGATTTTAGCATTAGGAAAGCGTATTCCACACCTCTGCTTTTCCTTTCACAATCCAATTGAATTTCACCTTCGAGGTCTTTGCAGAAACTCCTACTGAGCACCATCCCGTAACTAGTTGGAAAGCTAGAGATCAAGATAGTCATCATAATTTTCTTTTCAGGACAAGACACTAGCCTTACTTGTGCAACCTTCAATTGACCGACCAACGGCACCAACTTTGACTCAAGTCACCTCCTATAACGGGGTTATAAATAGCAGGTCAGCACGAGGGGCAGGTGTGAACAAGTTCACCAAGAAATGAGAAGCACATGGAGAAAATTTCAAGTCAAGAGGAGTTGCAAAGGTCCGAAAATTGAAGGGTTACTAAAAATAGAAAATGAGGGCGAGCAAGCTGAAAAATTGGCTAAGTATTCGAGAGCCACCTCCAGAGGTCTCCTTGGCACTTTAGATGAAAAAACGAAGGCATGCAAGTTAAACTAGAAGGAGACCCCTTGAAATGCGCCCAAGCTCCAAGAAGATGAGTAAAAAATGTTCTAAGTCTTTGAAATTGAGAGCACACACCTCCATATGCGCCCAAGGTGGTAGAGGAGTTAGAGAAATTGTCTAAGGCAAGCTGAAATGAGAGCCCACCCTCCAAATGCACCCTTGAAGGAAGTGGAGATGGAAAAGTTTCCAAGTGTAAGAAACATGATACTAGAGGGGGTGGAAATCCACCCAAGCAAGGAGCATGACTTGAAGAAGTTTCTAAGTATTAAAAAATAGAAGCAACCACCCCTAGATGTGCCCTTAAAGGAGTATGAGGTAAAAAAATTCTAAGTATGTGGAACATGAAAGCACATGGCCTCAAATGTGCCCAAGGTTGAAAAGAGCAAGACTTGAAAATTTTCTAAGTCAAGAAAGTAAGAGCTCCCCCATCAAAATGCACCAAGCTTGTGATGGTGAGTTGAAAAACGCCTAAGGCATGTAAAGTGGAAGCACATGGCTCCAAATGCGCCCAAGGGAAAAGGGATAGCTAGAAAAAATCTTCTAAGTAAAAAAATGGGAGAACACACCCCTAAATGCGCCCAAGGCAAGACAAGGTAGCTTGTTGGTTGAAATTCTTCTAAGGCATTGAAAATAAAAGAGGGCAACCTCAAATGTGCCCTTGAATGAAGTGGAGGTAAAAATATTTCTAAGTGAAGTGTTGTGACCTTTTTCACACATCACCCCATCAAGATGGGGACCCCCTAAATTTTGCTCCATTCTGGTCTTTTGGCTTTGGTTCGCTCTTTCTCTGGTCTCTGGTCCTTCCGAGGATGTCCTGTCGTTTGGCCTAGGTTAAAGTATTAGTTAACCTACATTGTCGGTTTTCACATCCCTTCAGACTTGGCTAAGGTCAATAGAGTCAAATTGAAAATCTAAGCTTAGATGCGGTGATCCGAGACTTCGGTGAGTCCCTAAATTTTCCACGTATTTCCAACAACTACTATTATAGTAAAATTCAATTCAGGACGCTATTTTATTGAAGTTTTTGGAGTCACATGGAGTTCCACGCTCAAGATGTATCAAAATACCTGCACGTAAATTTAGGCAGATCGGGCGACTTGCTATTTTTAGTGATTGATTCAAGAGCCATTTTCGGGGTTCCATGAGCTTTTTTAATGCAGGTTTCTTAAGGTTTTCCAAAACCTTCCACTAATTGATATGGCATACAAGCCCAGAGGCGACCACTTCGAAGTCGACCGCCGGAGGCTATTTTGGGTTATGCGGAGTGTTTTTCAACGCTTATGTCAGAGATTTTTTCTTTATACTAGGTTTCAAAGAGCTTCTAGCGATGTGACTTGCCTGGCGGAGAAAGGTCAAAATTTAAGAACTTACTATTTTTAGCGATTACATGCATGCGGTTGATTTTGGGTTTCACAGTTTTTTAGAATCCAAGGAGGCAATACTAATTCCTTCCAGCGATGGATGAGTCACTTTCAAGCGGTTTTCCTATTTTAGCGGGTACACTCGACCGTAAACACTCCAGTTCAACAAGCAGAACGACATGCAGAAGGAACGAAGTCGAACGGAGACCATTCGGGATACATGCAAGTCAAATTAGGGTTTCCACTTTTATAGGGGGTAAAATCCAAAAATAGCCAAAACAAAGTACCCCATCCATGTCAGCACACTTCAGGGTACCTGCCGGCAAAATTTGAGCGAAATCGGAGAACTTACTATTTTTAGTAAGTCAGGGCACGGCTATAAATAGCAGGTCTGCACCCGAGGTTGGCATCAGAGTAACACTCAAGCTATCAAGATCAAGCGTTGCAACTTTCAAGCAAAACGGAGCTACTGAAGTCAGAAAGTCAGAACTTACTATAAATAGCAGGTGGCTATAAATAGCAGGTCAGGGCAGAGGACTGGCAAAACAGGTTCACAAGGTGAAGGAGATCATCTGATGAAATTTTCAGGCAAAACGGAGCTGTAGAAGTTGAAAATTAAGGGACTTGCTAAAAATAGCACAACTTGCTAAAAATAGAATGCAAGAGCAGGGGCAGGCAGAGGTAGGGAAAATATTTTCTAAGGCAAAATTAAAAGCTTACCCTAGCATTTGCGCCCACCAAGGTAGAGCCTTGACGAAAGTTTCTAAGTCATAAAATCAAAGTAGCCCCTTCCAAATGCGCCCATGGTGAAAATGAAAGCTCACATGTGTAAATGCGCCCACCTAGCAAAACAGAAGCATGGGGTCTCATTTGCGCCCAAGGGTAGTGATGCCTTGAAAAAGTTCTAAGGCGTGGAAAGTGAAAGCTCACCTAGTGATTTGCGCCCTCACCTCAAGGAATAGGGGGAGCATCAAAATTTTCTAAGGCATAAAACGAAAGCAGACCCATGTAAATGCGCCCACCTTGATGACTCTCTCAAAACGTCTAAGGCATGAATATGAAAGTAGATCCATGTAAATGCGCCCATGGCAAAAACGAAAGCACACCCATGAAAATGCGCCCTCACCAAGGTGTAAAGTGAGCTTGATGAAATATTCTAAGGCACACAAACGAAAGTATCAAGGGTGAAATGCGCCCTCAAGAGAAAGTGAAAGCTCACCCTCTCATTTGCGCCCCTAGATGAAAGTTGTTTACCCAATATGCGCCCAAGGAATAGGCTAGAAACGCCTAAGGTAAAAATGGAAGCTTGGCCTAGCATTTGCGCCCATAATGAAGAGGAGATGGCCGAAATTCTTCTAAGGCATAAAATGAAAGTAGAGAGGTCAAAATGCGCCCTCAAGAAGGTACATGGCTTGAAGAAATTCTAAGTGGTGAAAGTAAAACCAGACACACCCATATGCGCCCAAGGCAAGATAAAGTGGCAAGGACTTGGAGAAATTTCTAAGTCAAGAAAATGAAAGCTCAAGACCCCATATGCGCCCAAGGTTGCTGGAGAAAATTTCCTAAGGCAACGAAATGAAAGTGGAACCTATGAAATGCGCCCTCACCTTGAAAGGATATTCTAAGTGTTTGAGAATTTTCTAAGTGAGAAATCAAAGCTTGCATGAGTAAAATACGCCCAGGAGGCAATAAGATGCTAAGGCACGAGGAGTAGAAGTAGACACATGAATATGCGCCCAAGTTGAAGTGGAGATTTTTTTTAAAATTTTTCTAAGTGTGGAAAATGAAAGTGGCTCATGCTAAATGCGCCCTTGATTGAAAATGTTTCTAAGGCGTGGCAAGGGTAAAAGCTAGCAAAATAAAACATCACTGAGTGAAATACGCCCAAGATGTGAGATGACTGGAGAAAATTTCTAAGTCGCAAAAAAATAAATGCCAAGGGGTCAAGTGCGCCAGAGGTGTAAAGTGAGGAATTTTTTTAAATGAAATAAATATTTCATCAAAAATATACGCCTATGGTAGAGAAAATGTTAGAAATATTTTCTAAATGGAATAACATTTCACTGGGGAAAAACACGCCCTTGGCATGAAAAGATAGCTTGATGAATTTTAAAATTTTCCAGAGACATTTAAATGAAGTGGACACAGTGACGAAGTTTTATTTCCAAGGCGGAAGCAACTAAATATTTTCCATGGCTCAAGTGAAAAATCAAATGAACCCGTTCAAAAGGCACCCATGGGTTGGGAAATTTTAATATTTTCAGAGGAAATTCGTTTTGCCTAGATTATTTTCCTAACGGAAATTAAATCTCAGAGGGTGAACTATTTCGAGCAGGCGCAGATAATTTTTAATCACTAGGAGTTGAACATTTTAATGAGAAAATTTAAAATGTCTAAGGCAAATTTTATGAAATCAAGGATTTAAATGACAGACATTTTAAAAGTTGGAAATATATTTACAACTCCCACGAAATTTTTCGAGTTGAATTTATTCAAAGTCAAACACTGCGAGATTTTAAAATGGAATTTTAAATCAAGTCAAGTGATTGTTTTTCTCGCGAGTTGTTTAAATCGCCAAGAGTTAACTGGCAGACTAAGAGGAAAATTTGAAATTTGAAGAAGAAGGAATCATTATTAATAGCAACTGCCATAATGACTGGCTGACGACTAGCCCACTACTGCGCTTGAATTAGAAGATTCCGAACGAAGAGAGTGGAAAATTGATGAAGGTGCTAAAAATAGCCCCAGCACTACTTAGCAGGATTCTCCGAGAAAAGTTATTTAAACAATCTCTTCTCTCATTTCTCCTCACATTGTTTCGAAGTTGAAGTTGCTGAAGAAGTTCTTGAGAGATTGAAATATTTTCCAAGTGGTTGAGGAGAGAAATTCTGTGAGAGTTTATTTTATTTCGGAGTGTTGAGTTGCTGAAAGTGCGAAGTGCTGGAGAAATTTTCATTTGCCGAGACTCTTTCTTTCGAAAAGCTGAAAGTGTGTTGCTGCAACTTCGAAGTTGAAGGTTGAAGTTATTTTCCGGAGTTGCTGGAGAATTTAATTCTCAAAGAGCTGAAAGTGGAGTTGCTGCGAAGTTCGAAGTTGTATACTGGAGAGCTAAGATTTTATTTCCAGATTGTTGAAGTCGCTGCAGATTTGCAAAGTTGTAGAAGATTTCTTTTCTCTGGAGATCTTTATTTTCAAGCTACTGAAGGTCGAAGTGTTGAAGAAGTTTAAACGTTGAGAAGTTGAAATTTCATATTGCTGGCAACTCTTTATTCCTCTAACTGCTGAAGTTGACAAAGTGAAGTCAAGGTTCGAACTATTTGTGCTGGAGAAATTAGCTACATTGCTGAAAGTTATTAGCTTGCTGCATTTTTTTTCTTCACCAGTCAGAAGTGCAGTTGCTGAGAGTTGTCTCCAAACTCGGAGATTTTTATATAGTTTGAGGTTTGGAGTTAGAAATTTATGCTGAGGAATTTTATTTTCAAAGCTAACTCCGTATTCGCAGCCATCTCGGGGATTGTTTTATTTTACTAAAAAATCTGCAGCCTAGCTTATTGCTATTCTATTTTATTTTGCAGATGGCCGGAGCAAAGGATGTTGCAGGAACAAGCAGAGCCGCAGGCAGAGCTGCAAACACTGAAGCAGGCAAGGCTAGCTCATCCCGGCAGGCAATGATTAAAAGGCTCGCTAAGCCATTTCTCCCAAAGTCGGCAATAGTTTCAAAGTTGGCGGGATTAAATGACACCAACCTTGGTTCATTTAATCTAAATGCACTCAAATCGAGGATGTTCGGGCTAGGGGGCCATCAACCATCCGTCACGGCACATAATATAATGAAGAGTGGAATCTACGCAGCTGCTAGTTTTCCGCCAGCAATTCAGTGTCCGGAGCTAATTATGGAGTGCGCCAATCACTACAAGCCAGAACGTAGGACGATTGTCTCTCCGGATGGTAAACTGCTCGCCAACTTCACACCGGATGCCATCGAAGAGGCATTTGGGATTCCAACTGCTGAGGAGATGTTATACAGAACAAACAAAAGGGTAGACAAGATGTACTCTTCCTCTTTTGAAAGAGTCACTGCAGTCATCAACAGAGTTTGGATGCAGAAGCCGAGGCCACCCCGCACTAAGCTCCCAAAGCAGATAATTGTCGAGGACGTGAAACAAGAATACTGTGATTTGATAATGATGCTAAGCCGGGTGAATGGGAGTGCACAGGCTAACATTTTCGAGCCTTGGATGTTCTACTTCATCGAGATCATCTTGGAAGGAAAAGAGTGTGTCGATTGGGCTAGGATGATTAGCAACCACATCGATGAACAATTCAGGAGCTTGAAGGTGACGAAGACTTTCTACATGAGCTCATATGTAATTTACATGTTGGCCAGAATGACTAAGTACAGAGGGATTTCGTACAAAGAGCCAATCGGCTGTGCCCCTAGTCAATTCAAAATCCATGAAGCCTGCACACAGCTACATTTAGCTAACATTGCCAACTATAAGCGGGCAAATGATGCATTCACAATGCACATTGCGAGGACACTTCAGCAAAGGACGCAGCAGAGAATATCTAAAGAAGCACAGACATTGATTGAGGAATATGGGTATTGGCTCATCCAATTCCCGAAATTCACGTATATTAGGCTGCAAGGGTTCACTTCTTATCCGTATCGGTTACCACGATACCCCACTGATCACATAGTAATGCTTGAGATATCTAGGCAATTGATTGCCTACGATAAGATTCAGAAAAGGAAAAAGAAGGGTGGGCTTGATTTCCCTATCACCATAGGAAATTCCATTGAGGTGTGTCCCTCTTTGCAGGCAGCCCGAGAGGCAGAGGACGAGCTGCAATCTTATCATTTGTCATATCACACAGGCAGGCAGGATTTCGATCCTTACAAGAACATCCGGATGATACAGAACGTTGAATACCGGCACAGAGCCAATCTGGAGGACTTTTGGGCAAATGCAGTGGATGAGGCTGAGATAAGAAGAAGAATGTTTTCCAGACTTCCTCTCAAGTTGATTAGAGAATGTGAGATTATTCCAGTTCCCGACCAGGTGGAGGAGGATGTCAGCGTCATGCAACCCGACTATGGGTCAGTTAGGGATACTCCTGTCCCACCACCTGATTGGTCCGAGCCAGAGATCATGGACTTGGACACTCTTTCTATCCCGGTGATGACTTTTACCAGGACGGAGTGCGACGGACATATCTGGAACTCAAGCGAAGTCGATAAACGCCATTATAGCTTGATGGGTGACCCAAGGCGTTATCGGTAAAAGAGGAAGCTCATTAACAGACGCTCCGGACTGGGAGTGGAAGTACCAGCCCAATAACACGTCTTGTTGAGGATAGAACAAGCATCACCAGTGCACTCACAAACTCAATCTTCGAGTTTAAGAGTGGTTTCATTATTTGCCGATTAGAGGGCAGGATTAGAGGAAGAGCGGGGACTTGAGGAGGTAGATCAGCCCAACGCCCGGGAATCAGCTAGTGTCAGTTTATCCAGGGGCGGCCAACATGAGGAGGAAGAGGAAACAATGGCCGACACCCATTTTCAGCAGATGTTGGACACGGCTTTGGAAGAAGAGGAAAACACAGAACAGGGGACCCAAGGGTTGGGAGATACCCAGCTTATAGAGGAGGATGAGCCTGAGCAGACCAGTGCAAGAAGAGAGGAAGTGCACGAGATGGAGGCAACAGAAGAGCAGCCCCTTGTCATTTGTAATCCACAGCAGACAGTGCCTGATTGGCTTTCCGACAGAATGAGGAGAGAACCCGAGGATGACACGGATCCAGCCATTGAGATGGAAGAGTTCCTCAAGAGGATCAGTGCGCCACCAGAGAAGAAAAGGGCCCGAAAGTTTTCAAAGATCTCGACTGACGAGTCAGGCTCCCGCACGCTTCAGGTGGCTATTCCGAGGGAAGATTGTGATCGAACCGAGGAGAGGCCTGAAAATTATGTGATCACCACAGTAGAGTTGGGTCGTCCTACGGGAGCCCAAGTTATCGAGGAGTTCGATAACTCCTATCAGGCATTGAAGGATCAGTTGCTCCGCACAGAGGGGAAGTATAAGAAATTGAAGAAGGAGCACAAAACTTTGATAGGATACGTACAAAATCTAGCACATCCAGGTGAACCAGCAAACCCAGCAGTGGAACGTCCATCAGAGCTTCCGAAGGAGTCAGTTGTTGCCTTAGAGGATTTTAAGAAAATGGAAACAGAGGCGGACAAGTG
This sequence comes from Sequoiadendron giganteum, assembly GCA_007115665.2. Lineage (NCBI taxonomy): Eukaryota > Viridiplantae > Streptophyta > Pinopsida > Cupressales > Cupressaceae > Sequoiadendron > Sequoiadendron giganteum. Next base: position 11,324 of record VCHN02001733.1, read on the forward strand.
GGTTAGCCGTGTTCATACTGAGACAGGGAAATTCATGGAGGACCTCGCCGATGCTTATCGACAGGCCTCAAGTATTTTGGCACGGATGGATATAGTAGATCGGGCCTGGGGTGATACTCGCATCTATCAAACGAAGACTGTACTTCGTTTGGGGGCTTTGATGCATATACCTCTAGAAACCTTGGTGGATGGAGGTGTAATTCAGAGAGGTGATAGGTATGATTTCACCAGTTGGTACTCCTCGGTGGTCACAGGCCGTGGATTTCACGACGCAGCAAGGGCAGATTCAGCTAAAGTGAGGAAAGCAATGGGCAACATCTTGGGGGGAGTCCTCAATACATTAGAAGCCATATTTGCTAGAAAGTTGGTCCCAGAGGAGATAACTGCTGATGGCTTGAAAAGTAGACTGCCTCCATTCTTCTCAGCTGCGAGGTCACTTGTCCTGGATGACTTTGAGAATGTCTCCACGTTCTCTAGTATAATTCAGCATACCCAGGACGCCTTGGTGACATGGAGAAAATCTTACATCAGATACGGACAGACGGTAGCAGTCTTGGAGTTCCAGCTCAACCATATTCCACCGATCTCTACACAGGAGGTTGAAGCAGTATTGGCCCGGTTGATCGAGTTTGCTATCGGGGAGAAGGCCAGTGGGAACGCGCTGCTTGATGAGGATCTTCTTGATGATGGTAGTGGGCATTAATTGCTCATTATGATTCCTGCAGGGGAGTGGAGAATATTCTGTGCATTCATTGCCCACTCCTCTCTGTGGCGGTTTTTTAGGGCAGAAACCCTAATCAGGGCATAGGTGGCTTGATCTGAGCCCTTCATTGTAATTTGATCTAAACCGTCCACTGAATTGGACTTGTTATAAAAGGGGCATCCCCCCTCATTTGTAATCTATTAGAATTAGAGATAGAGATTAGAATTGGAATTGGATCAGAGCTAGAGAGTAGAAGGCATTTAGCTTAGAAGTTAGCTTTAGATTGAGGAGGGAAGAAAACTTTCCTTTGAAAGTTTTGTAAAAGGTTGTTGTGAACACTTTTCATAATACAAAGAGTTTCATTGCTTAGTGATTTCTTCTTTGTTATGAGTAGCTAGCAAGGCCATTTCGTCTTTCCAATTCAAGGTAGATAGAGTAAAGTAGATTTCTATTTCATGCAAATAGTTGTTAATTGTGGAGTGTGGCGTTGTGATTTAAGCATATCTTCTTTCATCCATACCACTAGCGGGCTTACTGATGGTAAGTTCGCCTTGCGTGGTCAACTGGAGTATCAGCACTTAACTTCGATTATGGTTCATATGTTTGTATGCGTCGTATTGACGGTATGAATATGTTGCGTCATAGTTTGAACACTTTTCTCATCCTTTGAAGATTGCACCAACTTTGTCGGAGTTGTTCGAAAGAAGACAAAGCAAAGTTTGGTTTGAAGATTGTTTAAGTCGATCTTCGTCCTCCACCCTTTAGAAGTAGATTTGTAGAATCCCTATCCCTATCCCCTTTAAATTCTGCATTTTCGAGTCGGTCTAGATACCAGAACAATATTGCCAAATCATTCATGTCCTAATTGCTTCACAAAATCGAACAACTACGTAAGTCCCCTTGAAATAACCAGCAAAACACATCAACCAACTGAGTCTATTCGCGATAAAAGGAACCTTGGAGTCGAACACATGAACTTTCAAGCAATCTTAGCATGTGGGACACTTTGATCAAGAGAGAATAGAGTGACCGTTGGGCAACTTTATTCTGTGCTGGCGCTGTCATAAAAAGCACGTCAACATGAAGTGGAGGTAAAAATAGTTCTAAGTCTAAAGAAAATACACGATAAAGTGACTCAACATCAATCGCTTACTCCCTAAGTTCGCGCCATTGTTTTATCCACTATATGCTTCGTTTGAGCACCTCCCGACAGGTGAAAGTGGCGATGTATACTTTGGCTCGATATGAATTAAAATAAATCACCATTAAATAATATTATCGACTTCTTCATGAAGCGCTTCTTCCAAACTTGACACATCAACCTCAATTCTTCCAGAAATACACGACTTTGTCTCCTTGTTGACTTGGCACAGATATTTGTCTTTTCTACAGATGAATTTCTATTCTTATTCTCCTTTCAAAATGAAGTGATGGCCTTTTAAAAAAATAATATCAATGCCTCCAAAGAAATCACGATCTCATTCAAACGGTTGTCGATGATTAAAATACGAACTTCCCTTTCTCACCTTTGTCTTCATCAATCACTCTTTGTCGCTTTTTGATTGCCTTTTAGCAGATGAATCCTTCAAAACGCGTTCCCTCTAGATTTCACTATTTTGTCTTGAGTGATAGTAATATCTCTAGGTCAGCGATCTCAACAATAAAACAATCAAATTTTGTCTTTGCCTCCCAAATGAGTTTGATGGCTAATGATGTAACTAACTCCCCCTTTTTTTTAGAACCAACACAAGATGGTAGGATTTAGGCTCTGATACCACTATAAGAACCCTAGTTCTTCCCCAAGCTAAAATTCTTTGCAGCTGCTAATCTGATTTTTGTGTTTTGAAGTTTTCATAATATTTACCAAGAAATGCATAAAATTGTGAAGCAAATGCAAAGAGAGCAATGCTGGAAACTAAAATATCAAATGATCAACTTTATTATATATAGCTTTGAATTTACAATAAGATTGATCATACCCGAATATCAACTTCTGATCTGCAAATGATTATTCACATGGCTTTGTTGGCGTGTTTTTATTGGCTGACATCCTTACGGGAATATAAAGTTGTCCAACGATCACTCTATTCTCTCTTGATCAAAGTGTCCCACATGCTAAGATTGCTTGAAAGTTCATGTGTTCGACTCCAAGGTTCCTTTTATTGCGAATAGACTCAGTTGGTTGATGTGTTTTGCTGGATTATTCCAAGGGGACTTACGTAGTTGTTCGATTATGTGAAGCAATTAGGACATGAAAGATTTGACAAATATCGTTCTGGTATCTGGACTGACCCGGAAAATGCTGAATTAAAAAGGGATAGGGATAGGGATTCTACAAATCTACTTCTAAAGGGTGGAGGACGAGGATCGACTTAAACAATCTTCAAACCAAACTTTGCTTTGTCTCCTTTCGAACAACTCCGACAAAGTTGGTGCAATCTTCAAAGGATGAGAAAGGTGTTCAAACTATGACACAACATGTTCATACCATCACTACGATGCATACAAACATATGAGCCACAATCGAAGTTAAGTGCTAATACTCCAGTTGACCACGCAAGGCGAACTTACCATCAGTAAGCCCGCTAGTGGTATGGATAAAAGAAGATATGCTCAAATCACAACGCCACACTCCACAATTAACAACTACTTGCATAAACAAAGTCTACTCTACTCTATCCATTTGAATTGGAAAGACGAACAAGCCTTGCTAGCTACTCACAATAGAAGATAGAACCACCAAACAATGATAAATCTTTATATTATGAGAGTGTTCACAACAACTTCTTACAAAGTCCTCAATGGGAAAACTTCCTTTCCTCCTCAATCTAAGCTAACTTCTAAACTAAATGCTATATGCCTTCTACTCTCGCTCTGATTCAATTCTTGATCTAATGTCTAATAGATTACAAATGAGGGGGGATGCCCCTTTTATAATAAGTCCAATTCAGTGGACGGTTCAGATCAAATTACAATGAAGGGCTCAGATTGAGCCACCTATGCCCTGATTAGGGTTTCTGCCCTAAAAACCGCCACAGAGAGGAGTGGGCAATGAATGCACAGAATATTCTCCACTCCCCTGTAGGAATCATAATGAGCAATTAATGCCCACTACCATCATCAAGAAGATCCTCATCAAGCAGCACGTTCCCACTGGCCTTCTCCCGGATAGCAAACTCGATCAACCGGGCCAATACCGCTTTAACCTCCTGGGTAGAAATCGGTGGAATGTGGTTGAGTTGGAACTCCAATACCGCTACCGTCTGTCCGTGCCGGATGCAAGACTTCGTCCATGCCGCTAAGGCGTCCTGGGTATGCTGAATTATACTGGAGAAAGTGGAGACATTCTCAAAGTCATCCAGGACAAGCGACCTCGCAGCTGAGAAAAACGGAGCCAGTTTATCTTTCAAGCCATCAACAGTTATTTCCTCTGGGGCCAACTTTCTAGCAAATATGGCTTCCAATGTATTAAGGACTCCCTCCAAGATGTTACCCATTGCTTTCCTCACTCTGGCCGAATCTGCCTTGGCTGCATTGTGAAATCCACGGCCTGTGACCACCGAGGAGTACCAACTGGTGAAATCATACCTGTCACCATCTTGAATCACACCTCCATCCACCAAATTTTGCAGAGGTATATGCATCAAAGCCCCCAAATGAAGTACAGTCTTCGTCTGGTAGATGCGGGTATCGACCCAGGCCTGATCCACCATGTCAATCCGTGCCAAAATACTTGAGGCCTGCCGATAAGCATTGGCGAGGTCCTCCATGAATTTCCCTGTCTCAGCACGAACATGGCTAACCCACTTGTTTGCTTCCGTTTCCATCTTCTTTAAATCTTCTAAGCCAACAACTGACTCCCTCAGAAGCTCTGGTGGACGTTCTACCGTTGGGTTTGCCGATTCACCTGGACGTGCTAGACTCTGCACATATCCTATCAAGGTTTTGTGCTGCTTCTTCAATTTCTTATACTTCCCTTCTGTGCGGAGCAACTGATCCTTCAGCGCCTGATAGGAGTTATCGAACTCTTCGACAATTTGGGCCCCCGTAGGACGACCCAACTCCACGGTGGTGATCACATAGTTCTCGGGCCTCTCCTCGGTTCGATCACAATCCTCTCTCGGAACAGCCACCTGAAGCGTGTGAGAGCCTGACTCATCAGTTGAGATCTTTGAAAACTTCCTGGCCCCTTTCTTTTCTGGTGGCGCACTGATCCTCCGAAGGAACTCCTCCATCTCGATGGCTGGATCCATATCATCCTCGGGTTCTCTTCTCATTCTGTCTGAAAGCCAATCCGGCACCGTCTGCTGCGGATTGCAAACGACGAGGGGCTGTTCTTCTGTTGCCTCCACCTCGTGCACCTCTTCTCTTCTTGCACTGTTCTGCTCTGGCTCATCATCTTCCACGAGCTGTGTATCTCCTGACCCTTGGGTCCCCTGTTCTGTGTTTTCCTCTTCCTCCAATGTCATGTCCAACATCTGTTGGAAACGAGTGTCAGCCACTGTTTCATCTTCTTCTTCTTGTTGGCCAGCCCTGGATACATTGACGCTTATACTATCTGATTCTCGGATGTTGGGTTGATCCACCTCCTCAAGCTCTCACTCTTCACCCAATCCTGCCCTCTGATCAGCAAATAATGAAATCACTCTCAAACTCGAAGACCGAGTTTGTGAGTGCATAGGTGATGCTTGTTCCATCCTCAACGGTATCGGCTGGGTTGGTACTTCTACTTGTGCTTCCGGTGTTTGAGCAACTTGCTTTCCCCTTTTCACCGATAGCGGCCTTGGGTCACCCATCAAGCTATAAGTAAGGGCGATCGATCTGCTCTTAAGTCTGCATACATGTCTATCGACCCAAGCCCTTGTGAAAGTCAACACTGGAATAGAGAGCGTGTCCAAGTCCATGATTTCTGGCTCGGACCAATCAGGTGGTGGGACCGGAATATCCCTAATTGAACCATAGTCGGGTTGCATAACGTTGACATCCTCTTCCACCTGGTCGGGAACTGGAATGATCTCACATTCCCTGATCAATTTGAGGGGAAGCCTGGAAAACATCCTTTTCCTTATCTCAACCTCATCAACAGCATTTGCCCAAAAGTCTTCAATGTGGGCCTTGTGTCGGTGCTCGACGTTCTGTATCATTCGGATGTTTCTGTACGGATCAAAATCCTGTCTGCCTGTGTGATACGATAGATGATAGAATTGCAGCTCATCCTCTGCCTCTCGAGCTGCTTGCAAGGAGGGACACACCTTAGTGGAATTTCCCATGGCAATAGGAAAGTCAAGTCCACCCTTCTTTTTCTTCTTTTGAATCTTATCATAGGCGATCAACTGCCTAGATATTTCCAGCATTATAATGTGATTGGTGGGGTACCTCGGTAGCCGGTATGGATACGAAGTGAACCCTTGCAGCCTAATGTAAGTGAATTTCGGAAATTGGATGAGCCAATATCCGTATTCCTCGATCAATGCTTGTGCCTCTTTGGATACTCTGTGCTGCGTTCTCCATTGAAGGGTCCTCGTGATGTGCATTGTGAATGCATCATTAGCCCGTTTGTAACTGGCAGGGTTAGCTAGATGCAACTGTGTGCAGGCCTCATGGATTTTGAACTGATCAGGTGCACAGCCTATTGGCTCCTTGTATGTAATCCCGCGGTACTTGGTCATTCTTGCCAGCATATATATCACATACGAGCTCATGTAAAAGGTTTTCGTCCCCCTCAGGCTCCTGAACTGTTCATCTATGTTATCACTGATCATTCTTGCCCAGTCAACACATTCCTTTCCCTCCAATATGATCTCGATGAAGTAGAACATCCATGGCTCGAAGAAGTAGGCTTGTGCACTCCCATTTACTCGGCTCGGCATCATCATCAAGTCGCAGTATTCCTGTTTTACATCTTCGGCAATTATCTGCTTTGGGAGTCTAGTGCAAGGTGGCTTTGGCTTTTGCATCCAAACTCTATTGATGACCGCAGCAACCCTCTCGAAGGAGGTGGAGTACATTTTATCCGCCCTCTCCTTTGATCTGTAGAGCATCTTTTCGGCAGTAGGAATCCCAAATGCCTCTCCGATGGCATCTGGCATGAAGTTGGCAAGCAATTTGCCATCCGGCGAGACAATGGTTCTACGCTCCGGCTTGTAGTGGTTCGCACACTCCATAATTAGCTCCGGGCACTGAATTGCTGGTGGAAAACCAGCGGCTGCATAGATACCACTCTTCATGATGTTATGTGCCGTGACTGATGGTTGATGGCCTCCCAGTCCGTACATCCTAGACTTGAGTGCATTTAGATTAAATGACCCGAGGATGGTGTCACTTAACCCTGCCAGCTTGGAGACAACTGCCGACTTTGGAAGAACTGACTTGGCGAGCCTTTTAATCATTGCCTGCCGGGATGAGCTAGCCTTGGCCGTTTCGGTGTTTGCAGCTCTGCCTGCGGCTCTGCTTGTTCCAGCAACATCCTTTGCCCCAACCATCTGCAAAATAGAATAGAATAACAATAAGCTAGCTTGCAGATTTATAATAAAATAAATAGCCTCCGAGGCGACTGCGGATGTGGAGTTAGTTTTTGAAAATGAAATTCTTCAGCATAATTTTCTAACTCCAAACCTCAAACTGTATAAAAACTCTGAGCTTATAACGAAGCTTCCAGCAACTGCACTCTGACTGGCGGAGAAAATTACAGCCAACCAACAACTTTCAACAATGTGGCTATTTTCTCAGCACAGAATAAATTAAATCCTTCGCCCCAACTTCCGTCAACTTCAGCAACTTTCAACTTTCAGCAGCTCGAATAAATAAAATTTGCAGCAAGCTTCAATTTTCGTGCAACTTCAATATTCAGCAACTTCGAAGTAAATCCTCAGCACACAATAAACTTCTGCAACTCAATGCTCTGTAGCAACTTCAGAAGATAAATCTTCCAGCAACTCCGGAAATCAACTTCAACCTTCAACTTCGAAATTGCAGCAACACATTCTCAGCTTTTCGAAAGAAAGAGTCTTGGCAGATAAAAAAATTCTCCAGCACTTCGCCCTTTCAGCAACTCAACACTCTGGAATAAAATGAACTCCCAAAGAATTTCTCTCCTCAACAACTTTGAAAATATTTCAATCTCTCGAGAACTTCTTCAGCAACTTCAACTTTGAAAAATGTGAGGAGAAATGAGAGAAGAGACTGTTTAAATAATTCTTCTCGAAGAATCCTGCCAAGTAAGGCTGGGGCTATTTTTAGCACCTTCATCAATTCTCCACTCTCTTCGTTCGGAATCTTCTAATTCAAGCGCAGTAGTGGGCTATTTGTCAGCCAGTCATTATGGCAGTTGCCATTAACAATGATTCCTTCCTTGTAAAAATTCGAATTTTTCCTCTTGGTCTGCCAGTTAACTCTTGGTGATTTAAACAATTTGCGAGAAAAAAATCACTTGATTCAGTTTGAAAATTTCATTTTAAAATCTCGCAGTGTACGATTAAATTCTACTCGAAAAAATAGTGGGAGTTGTAAATTTATTTGCAACTTTTAAAATGTCTGTCATTTAAATCCTCGATTTCATAAAATTTGCCTTAGACATTTTAAATTCTCTCTTTAAAATATTCAACTCCGGGTGATTTAAAATCACTTGCATGCTCGAAATAATTCATCCTCTGAGATTTAACTTCCGTCAGGAAAATAATCTAGGCAAAACGAATCCCTTCTGAAAATATTAAAATTTCCCTTAGGAAATTAATTTTTAAACTCTGTTAACTCATGGGTGCATTTTAAACGGGTTCATTTGATTTTCACTTAGAAAATATTTTATCAAGTCGTCAACCCCGTTTAAATGTCTGGAAAATTTTCATGTTCACCCACTCTTTCCGTTTATTCAAATTTTCAAATTCTCATGCCTTAGGAATTTCTTCACTTCACACATTTGATAGAAAATTTAAATCTTCACCTCCCCTTAGGCGTATATTTCCCCTTGGCATTTTATTTTATTTAATTAAAAATTTCCATGCCTTAGAAATTTTATTAACATTCTCCTCCTCCCTTGGGCGTATTTTAACTAGGCAAGCTTTAAATTTCCACGCCTTAGGAAGTATTTTCCATCACCACTTACCTTGAGGGCGCATTTCCACTAGGCAACTTTTATTTTCGTGCCTTAGAATATTTCTAGACTTCTATTCCTCCTTTTGACTGGGGGCACATTTTGACCTTGAAGCTTTTGTTTTTGCCTTAGGCGTTTTTCCACCCTCTTGACCCCTTGACTTGGGCGCATTTCCTTGCTG
>VCHN02000178.1:0-56098 GCA_007115665.2 Sequoiadendron giganteum
GAGTGTACCTGCTAAAAATAGAAACTGCCTGAAAAGTGACTCATCCACTGCCGGATGGTTTTGCATGTCATATTGCCCGTGGGATCTCAAAAAACCCAGAAAAACCCAGAAAACTGGTATGCATGCATGCACTGGTTAATGCATGCACTGGCTAAAAATAGTAAATCCTCAAAACTCGATCTTCTCCGCTTGCAAGCCACACCGTTGCGAAGCTCTCGAAAAACCCATAAAGAAAAACCCGACATGCGTTGAAAAACACTGCATGTGAACCCTAAAAATAGCCTCCGAAGGCTGACTTCTGAAAGTGGTCGTCTCGGTTTGCATGTTACATCACTGCGAAGGTTTTGGAAAACCCAGAAGGATTCTCCAGACATGCATCTGAAAAGCTCATGTGGAAACCCTAATTTGACTCTTGAAGCCTGAACTGCCAAAAATAGCAAGTCGCCTGATCTGGCTCAAAATTTACGTGTAGGCAGCTTGATGTTACCCGGATGCAGTGGAACTGACAGAATTCCAAAATCTCAATAAAATAGTCCCAAATTGAATGCTTACTAAAAATAGTAAGTTGCCGGAATACAGTGAAAATTTAGGGGGACTCTGCTGGAAGTCTTCTGACTGCTGCACTAAGCTTAGATTTCAATTTTATAACTCAATTTGACCTTTAATAAGCCTGAAGGATGAAAACCCTAATTACACAGACTTAACCAATACTTTAAACCTGGGTCAAATGACAGGACATCCTCGGAAGGACCAAAGACCAGAGAGAGAGCGAACCAAAGCCAAAAGACCAGAATGGAGCAAAATTTAGGGGGTCCCCATCTTGATGGGGTGATGTGTGAAAAAGGTCACAACATCTGGCGACTCCACGGGAAAGTGTTGAAAAACACTTTGAAAATTAAACCTTGGCCAATCCCTCTAACCATCATACGGAAGGATACTTACTCAAAAAGGGAGAAGAATCCGGTATTGGATCAAAACACCTTCATCTGAGATCTCCTGACTTATGCATTTATCTTATCTCTAAACCATCGTGACTCCCGAGATCGATTACGGTAGGTTATACAAGTATCTTAACTTCAAAAGCATCCCGGACATTGCCTCGCTCCCAGTCAGGCGTCTATAGCCCCGACGAGGTTGTCGCCACAATTCTCACGAATATTGCTCCACTGCCAGCCAGGCGTCCATAGCCCCGGCGGAGTTACTCGTATATTCCCAAACCAATATTCAAAGTACGATATTTCTTTCATTTTCTTTCTTTTGATATTTCTTTTTTTTAGCATATTTTCTCCTTTTCTCTTGATTATCCGTCAATTCCATAATTGGTTGGCAAGCAATGAAGCTACCAATGGGTTTGAGAATTGCAGTGGCGCTGAAGCAAGATTTAAAATTTTCACTTCCCGTAACCCCTCCCAAGGAATCAAAATGACCCAAAGCAGCTTGTTTGAACCAATAGGACATGATGATCTCAGGCTCATGTGTTAAGACACAATAACTGATTAAACTCCCGAGTCGAGCTTATATGAGACCGGATGATGACAAGAGGAAAACAACCTTGGCATTCTATCGTTTGCATAAATTCATAAAAATCCCAGGGAAGTAAACCAAACTGTGAAGAGACAAGATATCATCACCTCCATCGTAACGGAAAACCCTAAACTCAAGTCCATTCTGAACCCAAACCAAAACCACTTGAGCGGACAACTCAAGGGAAGAAACACCAAAACCAAAAACCCAAAGGGCAACAAACCAAAACCAAAACACAAAAGGGAAAGCGGGAAAAAAACAACCTAATCTACTATGTACAAAGTAGGATCCAGGAGGGACCCTACGCTTGGAAATAATGCTTGAGGAACTACCCATTGACTGGCAATGGGATATCCTCTCCTGTTAACGTTTTCAATCTGAATGCATTATCTCCCAGGATCTCAGAAACCTGATACGGGCCCAACCACAATTTGTCGAACTTGTCGTGATCACCTCTTCTTTCGTGGGCCTTATCCCAACATAAAACTAAATCTGAAATCCTGAAGGCCTTGACCTTGGCCTGCTTGTCGAACCATCTTTTCACGACTCCTTGGTGCTTAGCCAGATTTTCCAATGCCTCATCTCTTTTCTCCTCCAAGTGCATCAACTGAGACAACCTGACTTGAATTCGGTCTTCGCCTTCCAGATACTCCTGAATAAACTGAAGAGTAGCGATCCTTAATTGAACTGGGAAGACGGGGTCTTGCCCATACACCAAATGGTAGGGAGATGTTCCCAAAGAATTCTTCGTTCTAGTCCGATCTGCCCACAAGGCAAACCTCAGTTGTGTGTGCCAATCCTTGGGGTTCTTATCCAACAGTTTCTTGATAGCATTCAGCAAATTCTTATTTGTGGACTCTGCAAGTCCATTTCCTTGTGGATAATAATTTGAGGAGAACTTCAATGCAATCCCATACTCAAAAACCCAATTTTAAAATTTCAATGATGAAAAGGTGGGGCCGTTGTCGCACACCAAAGCGTGGGGGCATCCAAACCTTGTAATAATATTCTCTTCGAGGAACTTAATGACTACATCTGTGGTAGAAAGCTTGAGAGCTTGAGCCTCTGTCCATTTGGTGCAATAGTCTGTGGCAGTCAGTATGTACTGTTGACGTGCTTTTTATGACAGCGCCAGCACAGAATAAAGTTGCCCAACGGTCACTCTATTCTCTCTTGATCAAAGTGTCCCACATGCTAAGATTGCTTGAAAGTTCATGTGTTCGACTCCAAGGTTCCTTTTATCGCGAATAGACTCAGTTGGTTGATGTGTTTTGCTGGTTATTTCAAAGGGACTTACGTAGTTGTTCGATTCTGTGAAGCAATTAGGACATGAATGATTTGGCAATATTGTTCTGGTATCTAGACTGACTCGGAAAATGCAGAATTTAAAGGGGATAGGGATAGGGATTCTACAAATCTACTTCTAAAGGGTGGAGGACGAGGATCGACTTAAACAATCTTCAAACCAAACTTTGCCTTGTCTCCTTTCGAACAACTCCGACAAAGTTGGTGCAATCTTCAAAGGATGAGAAAAGTGTTCAAACTATGACGCAACACGTTCATACCGTCAATACGACGCATACAAACATATGAACCATAATCGAAGTTAAGTGCTGATACTCCAGTTGACCACGAAAGGCGAACTTACCATCAGTAAGCCCGCTAGTGGTATGGATGAAGAAGATATGCTTAAATCACAACGCCACACTCCACAATTAACAACTACTTGCATGAAATAAAATCTATTTTACTCTATCTACCTTGAATTGGAAAGACGAAGCGGCCTTGCTAGCTACTCATAACAAAGAAGAAATCACCAAGCAATGAAACTCTTTGTATTATGAAAAGTGTTCACAACAACCTTTTACAAAACTTTCAAAGGAAAGTTTTCTTCCCTCCTCAATCTAAAGCTAACTTCTAAGCTAAATGCTATATGCCTTCTATTCTCTAGCTCTGATTCAACTCTTGATCTAATGTCTAATAATTTACAAATGAGGGGGGATGCCCCTTTTATAATAAGTCCAATTCAGTGGACGATTCAGATCAAATTACAATGAAGGGCTCAGATCGAGCCACATATGCCCTGATTAGGGTTTCTGCCCTAAAAACCGCCACAGAGAGGAGTGGGCAATGAATGCACAGAATATTCTCCACTCCCCTGCGGGAATCATAATGAGCAATTAATGCCCACTACCATCATCAAGAAGATCCTCATCAAGCAGCGCGTTCCCACTAGCCTTCTCTCGGATAGCAAACTCGATCAACCGGGCCAATACTGCTTCAACCTCCTGTGCAGAGATCGGTGGAATATGGTTGAGCTGGAACTCCAAGACTGCTACCGTCTGTCCGTATCTGGTGTAAGATTTCCTCCATGTTACTAAGGCGTCCTGGGTATGCTGAATTATACTAGAGAACGTGGAGACATTCTCAAAGTCATCCAGGACAAGTGACCTCGCAGCTGAGAAGAATGAAGGCAGTCTACTTTTCAAGCCGTCAACAGTTATCTCCTCTGGGACCAACTTTCTAGCAAATATGGCTTCTAATGTATTGAGGACTCCCCCCAAGATGTTACCCATTGCTTTCCTCACTTTAGCTGAATCTGCCCTTGCTGCGTCGCGAAATCCACGGCCTATGACCACCGAGGAGTACCAACTGGTGAAATCATACCTATCACCTCTCTGAATTACACCTCCATCCACCAAGGTTTCTAGAGGTATATGCATCAAAGCCCCCAAACGAAGTACAGTCTTCGTTTGATAGATGCGAGTATCACCCCATGCCTAATCTACTATATCCATCCGTGCCAAAATACTTGAGGCCTGTCGATAAGCATCGGTGAGGTCCTCCATGAATTTCCCTGTCTCAGTATGAACACGGCTAACCCACTTGTCTGCCTCCGTTTCCATTTTCTTTAAATCCTCTAAGGCCACAATTGACTCATTCGGAAGCTCCGATGGACGTTCTACTGCTGGGTCTGCTGGTTCACCTGGACGTGCTAGATTCTGCATATATCCTATCAAGGTTTTGTGTTCCTTCTTCAATTTCTTATACTTCCCCTCCGTGCGGAGCAACTGATCCTTCAATGCCTGATAGGAGTTATCGAACTCCTCGATAACTTGGGCTCCCGTAGGACGACCCAACTCTACTGTGGTGATCACATAATTTTCAGGCCTCTCCTCGGTTCGATCACAATCTTCCCTCGGGATAGCCACCTGAAGCGTGCGAGAGCCTGATTCGTCGGTCGAGATCTTTGAAAACTTTCGGGCCCTTTTCTTCTCTGGTGGCGCACTGATCCTCCTGAGGAACTCTTCCATCTCAATGGCTGGATCCGTATCATCCTCGGGTTCTCTCCTCATTCTGTCGGAAAGCCAATCAGGCATTGTCTGCTGTGGATTACAAATGACAAGGGGTTGTTCTTCTGTCGCCTCCATCTCGTGCACTTCCTCTCTTCTTGCACTGGTCTGCTCAGGCTCATCCTCCTCTATAAGTTGGGTATCTCCCGACCCTTGGGTCCCCTGTTCTGTGTTTCCTTCTTCTTCCAAAGCCGTGTCCAACATCTGCTGAAAATGTGTGTCGGCCATTGTTTCCTCTTCCTCCTCATGTTGGCCGCCCCTTGATAGATTGACACTAGCTAATTCCCGGGCGTTGGGCTGATCTACCTCCTCAAGTCCCGGCTCTTCCTCTAATCCTGCCCTCTGATCGGCGAATAATGAAACCACTCTCAAACTCGAAGACTGAGTTTGTGAGTGCACGGGTGATGCTTGTTCTATCCTCAACGGTATCGGTTGGGTTGGCACTTCCACTTGTGCCCTCGATGTCTGAGCAATTTGTTTCCTCCTTTTTACCGATAATGGCCTTGGGTCACCCATCAAGCTATAAGTAAGGGCGATCGACTTGCTCTTAAGTCTGCATACATGTCTGTCGACCCAAGTCCTGGTAAAAGTCATCACCGGGATAGAAAGAAAGGTATCCAAGTCCATGATCTAAAACCGGACCAATCGGTGGTAGAACTGAGGTATCTAAGCCATTATTATAGTGGTTGCATGATATTGACATCCTCCTCCACCTGGTGGGAGGCTGGAATAATCTCACATTCTCTAATCAGCGAGAAATCTGGAAAACATCCTTTTTTCTTATCGGCCTCATCGCGCATTTGCCCAAAGTCCTCGGATGGGCACTGTCTCGATATTCAACGTTAAATTGTCGGATGTTTCCGTAAGGATGAGAAATCCACCTTTTTATGCTGTGTGATATGACAAATGATAAGATTGCAGCTCGTCCTCTGCCTCTCAGGCTGCCTGCAAAGAGGGACATACCTCAATGGAATTTCCCATGGTGATAGGGAAATCAAGTCCACCCTTCTTTTTCCTTTTCTGAATCTTATCGTAGGCAATCAATTGCCTAGATACCTCAAGCATTACTATGTGATCAGTGGGGTATCGTGGTAGCCGATACGGATACGAAGTGAACCCCTGCAGCCTAATATATGTGAATTTCGGGAATTGGATGAGCCAATACCCATATTCCTCAATCAATGCCTGTGCTTCTTTAGATATTCTCTGCTGTGTCCTCTGCTGAAGTGTCCTCGCAATGTGCATTGTGAATGCATCATTTGCCCGTTTATAGTTGGCAATGTTAGCCAAATGTAGCTGTGTGCAGGCTTCATGGATTTTGAATTGACCAGGGGCGCAGCCGATTGGCTCCTTGTACGAAATCCCTCTGTACTTAGTCATTCTGGCCAACATGTAAATCACATATGAGCTCATGTAGAAAGTCTTCGTCACCTTCAAGCTCCTGAATTGCTCATCGATGTGGTTGCTAATCATCCTAGCCCAATCGACACACTCTTTTCCTTCAAAGATGATCTCGATGAAGTAGAACATCCAAGGCTCGAAAATGTAAGCCTGTGCACTCCCATTCACCCGGCTCAGCATCATTATCAAATCCCTAAGTGTCTTGTTTTCGCGTCACCGGCAATTTATATCTGCTTTGCAGGGCTTAGTCGGGGTGGCGCAAATACCGCGTCAAACTCTGTTTGATGGCTATGATGACTCTTCGAAGAAGAGTACATCTTCGCCCTTTTGTTTTGATACATATATCTCCTCGGTTAAGAATCCCAAATGCCTCTCCGATGGCATCCGGTGTGAAGTTGGCGAGCAGTTTACCATCCGGAGAGACAATCGTCCTACGTTCTGGCTTGTAGTGATTGGCGCATTCCATAATTAGCTCCGGACACTGAATTGCTGGCGAAAAACTAGCAGCTGCGTAGATTCCACTCTTCATTATATTATGTGCCGTGACTGATGGTTGATGGCCCCCTAGCCCGAACATCCTCGATTTGAGTGCATTTAGATTAAATGAACCAAGGTTGGTGTCATTTAATCACGCCAACTTTGAAACTATTGCTGACTTTGGGAGAAATGGCTTAGCGAGCCTTTTAATCATTGCCTGCCGGGATGAGCTAGCCTTGCCTGCTTCAGTGTTTGCAGCTCTGCCTGTGGCTCTGCTTGTTCCTGCAACATCGTTTGCTCCGGCCATCTGCAAAATAAAATAGAATAGCAATAAGCTAGGCTGCAGATTTTTTAAATAAAATGAAGTAACCTCCGAGACGGCTGCGAATGTGGAGTTAGCTTTTTGAAAATAAAAACTCTCAGCATAAATTACTAACTCCAAACCTCGTACTGTATAAAAATCTCTGAGTTTAGAGACAACTCTCAGCAACTGCACTTCTGACTGGTGAAGAAAAAACGCAGCAAGCTAATAACTTTCAGCAATGTAGCTAATTTCTCCAGCACAAATAGTTCGAACCTTGACTTCACTTTGTCAACTTCAGCAGTTAGAGGAATAAAAAGTTGCCAGCAATATGAAATTTCAACTTCCTCAACTTCTCAACGTTTAAACTTCTTCAACACTTCGACTTTCAGTAGCTTGAAAATAAAGATCTCCAGAGAAAAGAAATCTTCTACAACTTCGCAAATCTGCAGCGACTTCAACAATCTGGAAATAAAATCTTAGCTCTTCAGTATACAACTTCGAACTTCGCAGCAACTCCACTTTCAGCTCTTTGAGAATTAAATTCTCCAGCAACTCCGGAAAATAACTTCAACCTTCAACTTCGAAGTTGCAGCAACACACTTTCAGCTTTTCGAAAGAAAGAGTCTCGGCAAATGAAAATTTCTCCAGCACTTCGTACTTTCAGCAACTCAACACTCCGAAATAAAATAAACTCTCACAAGAATTTCTCTCCTCAACCACTTCGAAAATATTTCAATCTCTCAAGAACTTCTTCAGCAACTTCAACTTCGAAACAATGTGAGGAGAAATGAGAGAAGAGATTGTTTAAATAACTTTTCTCGGAGAATCCTGCTAAGTAGTGCTGGGGCTATTTTTAGCACCTTCATCAATTTTCCACTCTCTTCGTTCGGAATCTTCTAATTCAAGCGCAGTAGTGGGCTAGTCGTCAGCCGGTCATTATGGCAGTTGCTATTAATAATGATTCCTTCTTCTTCAAATTTTGAATTTTCCTCTTAGTCTGCCAGTTAACTCTTGGCGATTTAAACAACTCGCGAGAAAAACAATCACTTGACTTGATTTAAAATTCCATTTTAAAATCTCGCAGTGTTTAAATAAATTCAACTCGAAAAAATTCGTGGGAGTTGTAAATATATTTCCAACTTTTTAAAATGTCTGTCATTTAAATCCTCGATTTCATAAAATTTGCCTTAGACATTTTAAATTCTCTCATTAAAATGTTCAACTCCGAGTGATTAAAAATTATCTGCGCCTGCTCGAAATAATTCACCCTCTGAGATTTAATTTCCGTTAGGAAAATAATCTAGGCAAAACGAATTTCCTCTGAAAATATTAAAATTTCCCAACCCATGGGTGCCTTTTAAACGGGTTCATTTGATTTTCACTTGACCCATGGAAAATATTTAGTTGCTTCCGCCTTGGAAATAAAACTTCGTCACTGTGTCCACTTCATTTAAATGTCTCTGGAAAATTTTAAAATTCATCAAGCTATCTTTTCATGCCAAGGGCGTGTTTTTCCCCAATGAAATGTTATTCCATTTAGAAAATATTTCTAACATTTTCTCTACCATAGGCGTATATTTTTGATGAAATATTTATTTCATTTAAAAAAAATTCCTCACTTTACACCTCTGGCGCACTTGACCCCTTGGCATTTATTTTTTTGCGACTTAGAAATTTTCTCCTGTCATCTCACATCTTGGGCGTATTTCACTCAGTGATGTTTTATTTTGCTAGCTTTTACCCTTGCCACGCCTTAGAAACATTTTCAATCAAGGGCGCATTTAGCATGAGCCACTTTCATTCTCCACACTTAGAAATTTTTTTTAAAAAAATCTCCACTTCAACTTGGGCGCATATTCATGTGTCTACTTCTACTCCTCGTGCCTTAGCATCTTATTGCCTCCTGGGCGTATTTTACTCATGCAAGCCTTGATTTCTCACTTAGAAAATTCTCAAACACTTAGAATATCCTTTCAAGGTGAGGGCGCATTTGCTAGGTTCCACTTTTATTTCGTTGCCTTAGGAAATTTTCTCCAGCAACCTTGGGCGCATATGGGGTCTTGAGCTTTCATTTTCTTGACTTAGAAATTTCTCCAAGTCCTAGCCACTTCATCTTGCCTTGGGCGCATATGGGTGTGTCTGGTTTTATTTTCACCACTTAGAATTTCTTCAAGCCATGTATCTTCTTGAGGGCACATTTTGACCTCTCTACTTTCATTTTATGCCTTAGAAGAATTCTCCCATCTCCTCTTCATCATGGGCGCATTTGCTAGGCCAAGCTTCCATTTTTACCTTAGGCGTTTTTAGCCTATTCCTTGGGCGCATATTGGGTAGACAACTTTCATCTAGGGGCGCAAATGAGAGGGTGAGCTTTCACTTTCTCTTGAGGGCGCATTTCACCCTTGATACTTTCGTTTGTGTGCCTTAGAATATTTCATCAAGCTCACTTTCCACCTTAGGCGCATTTTGAGGTATGAGCTTCTGTTTTATGCCTTAGAAACTTTCAAGGCTTCCATCAAGGTGGGCGCATTTACATGGGTCTACTTTCGTTTTCATGCCTTAGACGTTTTTTACCAAGCATCATTTTCTCCAAGGTGAGGGCGCATTCTCATGGGTGTGCTTTTGTTTTTGCCTTAGAAAATTTTCAAGGCTTCCATCAAGGTGGGCGCATTTTCATGGGTGTGCTTTCGTTTTCCCACACTTAGAGTATTTTCCATGCCTCTGCCTGCCTTTGTTTACGCATTCTATTTTTAGCAAGTTGTGCTATTTTTAGCAAGTCCCTTGATTTTCAACCTCTAAGGCTCCGTTTTGCTTGAAAATTTCATCATATGATCTTCTTCACCTTGTAAACCTGTTTTGCCAGTCCTCTGCCCTGACCTGCTATTTATAGCCACCTGCTATTTATAGTAAGTTTGACTTTCTGACTTTAGTAGCTCCGTTTTGCCTGAAAGTTGCAACGCTTGATCTTGATAGCTTGAGTGTTACTCGGATGCCAACCTCGGGTGCAGACCTGCTATTTATAGTCGTGCCCTGACTTACTAAAAATAGTAAGTTCTCCGACTTTGCTCAAATTTTGCCAGCAGGTGCCTTGAAGTGTGCTGACATGGGTGGGGTACTTTGTTTCGGCTATTTTTGGATTTTACCCCCTATAAAAGTGGAAACCCTAATTTGACTTGCATGTATCCCGAACGGTCTCCGTTCGACTTCGTTCCTTCTGCATGTCGTTCTGCTTGCTGAACTGGAGTGTTGGGCGGCTGCCAGAGTGTACCTGCTAAAAATAGAAACCGCTTGAAAAGTGACTCATCCACTGCCGGATGGTTTCGCATGTCATATTGCCCGTGGGATCTCAAAAAACCCAGAAAAACCCAGAAAACTGGTCTGCATGCATGCACTGGCTAAAAATAGTAAGTTCTTAAACTTTGACCTTCTCCGCTTGCAAGTCACACCGTTGCGAAGCTCTCGAAAAACCCATAAAGAAAAACCCGACATGCGTTGAAAAACACTGCATGCGACCCTAAAAATAGCCTCCGAAGGCTGAACTCTGAAAGTGGTCGTCTCGGGTTTGCATGTTACATCACTGCGAAGGTTTTGGAAAACCCAGAAGGATTCTCCAGACATGCATCTGAAAAGCTCATGTGGAAACCCTGAAAATGGCTCTTGAAGCCTGAACTGCCAAAAATAGCAAGTCGTCTGATCTGGCTCAAAATTTACGTGTAGGCAGCTTGATGTTACCCGGATGCAGTGGAACTGACAGAATTCCAAAATCTCAATAAAATAGTCCCAAATTGAATACTTACTAAAAATAGTAAGTTGCCGGAATACAGTGAAAATTTAGGGGGACTCTGCTGGAAGTCTTCTGACTGCTGCACTAAGCTTAGATTTCAATTTTATGACTCGGTTTGACCTTAAATAAGCCTGAAGGATGAAAACCCTAATTACACAGACTTAACCAATATTTCAACCTGGGTCAAACAACGGGACATCCCCGGAAGGACCAGAGACCAGAGAGAGAGCGAACCAAAGCCAAAAGACCTGAATGGAGCAAAATTTAGGGGGTCCCCATCTTGATGGGGTGATGTGTGAAAAAGGTCACAACACGTCCTCTAGTGTTTGACTGGTTAGTGGCCAACAATTGTGACATTATGTCCAACATAATGTCAAACTTTCTCTTTGTTCTTTCATGTGGATTTTCGGGTTGTCCTGGTGCCTTCCCCTTGTCTACCATAACCTCAATTGAACTGTCATTGTCTTTGGAAGAATCCAATTGGATCCCAAGGATCCTTAAAACTGTCTCTCCTTCAAGAATTGGTGGTGGTTGCCACTGATTTTTCTTTTGTTCTTTTTTGTAATATCTTCTTTCTCTATTACTCATAGATGATTATAGTTGCATGGCATGTTTCAGAAGCACAGGATGGCAAGATAACCAACTTTGATACCACTGTAATACCCCACCCTTAGTTTTTTTTTAAAATGCAACTGTTAGCAAAAGCCACATAGGAATGATAATCAACTAAGTAAGGAACCCTCCACTTTCTGATCACCTAGATCCCGATGTGGGAAAGGTGAGAGCATATAGTGAGAAGGGGATCTTGCATTAATTGAAAATTCAAGCTAACTGAAAGTAAACACCTTCCACTCTTTGATCACCTAGATCTTGATGTGGGCAAGGTGAGAGCATATGATGGTAAGGCTTACAAATTCTGAAATTCTCTAAGCTACTACTTTTTTAGTGGGGTGAGTAATCAAACCAGATGCATGAAACTAAAGCATTCGCTTTTTCAATGGGCATTACAACAAGTAAGCAAATACTTGGCGGCAAGCCAGCAAATCAAAACAAAGTCATCCACTTGTTTAGCAAGCATAACATGAAAGTGAATGAGAACTCGACCACTTATTTAGTGGGAGTAGTATGTAACATAAAGAAGCTCAACCACTTATTCAATGGGAGCGTCACTTGTTTAGTGGGGTGAGTAGCAATGTAAATACAATGAAGAATCATCAATGGTACTCCCAACGGTGTTACAAATAGCTCAATAGAAAATGATTCAAAATTAAACATGCTGCTGTTTGACAAAGACATGAAGCATAAACTCACCCCTCCCCCCCACCCCCCAAGATGCTACAATGATAATATGAGAGCACCCCCACAAAATCTAACAATTATACCTCAATGGGAGGTCCTCCGGAGGTTGATAGAAGGTCAAACAAGCTGATGCTATAGGTCTGATACATAGGACAACAGACTGATATGTTTGAACAGTAAGCTCAAAAATACTAACCAGCAATCATAGAATGAGCATAAATTCATCAATAATCCCAAAGAATCACTCCAAACAACTTGCGAAGGGGAGTACTAGAAAAGGCATACCTTGTAGATATTTGGATGTCTTAGGAATGATTCCTAAATTTATTAAGAAGCACCAAAAAAGTGCTTGGGCCATACTAGTTGTCCCCTACGGCTTCCAGACATACCTTTTAGATATTTGGATGTCTTAGGAATGTTTCCTAAATTTATTAACAAAAGGGGACAGGGACAATAGGTGCGCGCGTTAGTCATAGTCAATAGGGATAACATTTACAACACCTTATCTCGCTTGAAAGTAAATCATACTTTGAGAACATAATATAATTGTCCCAAGGCTTCGATTGTCAAGTCTTGACATACAGGATAACTTAGAAGACTCGAGTACAAAAAATATCCTGTTCTTATAATAGATCAAATCATCAATCACTTGATATCTATCATCCTATAGTTTACCATCAATGAGATCACATGCAAAAGTATTCTTGGAATACTCAACCAACACTTGAGATTTCCAATCAGCTGAAATCTCAGATAAGGAGTAGAGTGTTGCTCTCCTAGATAAAGCATTAGCTATCACATTCTTTTTACCCTCAACATATACGATATCAATCGTAAGCCTAAATTTTGCTTACCCACTTCTGCTGACGCTCATTCAAATCCTTCTGCTCAAGGAAATATCTCAAACTGTTGTGGTATTTTTTAACCATGGATTTCCTTTCGACAAGGTAATGCCTGATCTTTGCCAAGGCGTACATGATGGTAAGAATTTCCTTGTCATAAGTGGAGTATAGCCGCTCTACATCTCTCAACTTCCGACTCTCGCAGGCCATGGGATGCCTACTTTGCATGAGCACCACACCTATCCCCTCCCCTGATGCATCACACTCCAAAACAAATGGTTGAGAGAAGTCTAGAAGAGCCAATGCGGGACAAGAACTCATCACTTGCAGTGAGTCTGGTAGTGCAGGCATCAGATCAACCAATCATCCAGAATTCGAGGTCAAATAGAGAGGTCTCAACCAAGGGACAAAAGGCAAATCATGAAAATATCATAAAATAATTTTAGTCTGGCAACTTTGGGTGCCCCAGGTGGCCAGGGGTGCCCAACCTTTTGGAAGACCTAATCTAGTAATTAGGGTTTGCTAATATGCTTATTACCTTTAGGATTCTGCTAGCTTCGCAGTGGATGTCTTCGTCAGATCATCAGACTTGTTAATCACTAGCAAATCCAGATCAAACTGAAGGTATAACATGAAGGTTCAAATCTAAAGGTTGAAAATCAAGCAAGAATGGTTAAGTTTGGAAAAGTTGGGCACCCTAGAAGGAGATAGGCGCCCAAGATTTTAGAGGCTTAAATGAGTGAATTTGCAGTCGACACCTTCAGCATGACTTCCTTAGATTTGATCAAGCTCTCCAATAGAACCATTAGCAAGTCCATTAGAGTTGATAATCACCAGACATCGAAGGTGGAACAAAGGGAGAAACATGAGCAAAATGTTGAAAGTCAAAAGAAAAGGTGAAAATCTTAGAATAGAAACTAACTCTAGAAGAGTTGGGCGCCCCAACTAGCCAGGGACGCGCAAGCTTTTGATCCTCAAGATTCAAATTTTAGAAGACGCATCATCCAAAAGACCCACCTTAGAATAAGCCAGGCTATCCAGCGAATCCAACAACCAGTTGATCCAATCAGTCTAGCTCCTGGAATCACAAATTCTTCAGAAGATCAGCAAACATGGAGAGAATGAAGAATGCCAAAAATGGCTAACATTGGAGACGTTGGGTGCCCTTGGAGGAGAATGGCACCCAAGCTTTTGAGGCCCCAAATTCAATTTTTAGGATTTGGCATCTCCAAAACAATCATCTCAGTTTTAGACAAACTACGCAACAGAGCAGTCAGCCAGTTCATTAGACCTCTTGAACCCCCGGAGTTGTAGATTGATCAGAAGATCAAGAAAACACAGAAGATTGAAATTTTAAGAAAAATGACTTACACTGGTGATCATGGGCGCCCTAGGTAGCGAGGGGCGCTCAACTTTTTGAGGGGTCAAATAATGTTTTTGTCCAAAGTTACCTTCAAGACAACCTCGCCAGATTTGACCAGGCTTCGCAACTAGATCCTCCGTCAGTGCACAGGATTCACCGAACGCTCATAAATCAAAGATCAAACCAAGGGTAAAATCAAACAAAAATTGAAAATGGTGAAGAATTTGGCTAAGTTTTCCAAGCAAATGCACCCTAAGAGGAGATTGGTGCCCAAGGCTCAATGCCTTAGTCATATTTCCAAAATTTCAAAATTTTCATCATTTAGCATTTGGATCAGCATCCACGTTCGACGAACCTATTCAAGATTGGTTTCAAAGATTTAAAGAAGGAAAATAAAGCATTTGGTTTATCCTCAAAACCTATAAAAGAGAGCTTTGTCTTCTTTTATTCATTTTTGCAGGTTGGCATCCAAGGCGAGAAGATTTTCTCTTTTTCTCAACGAAGAATTGAAGGCCCAAACGACATGCTTTTTTAGTGTTTTTTCGCGATTTCGAGATCAGTAATCAAGGAAGAATGCTTTTTCAGGCTCCAAACTTTTAGGGCATTGCTTTTTCAAAACAACCACACTCAGCTTTTTCTATTTTTGACCACATGGGTCTCTCCGCTTTTTCATCCGCTTGAACATTGAGAAATTTTTCCTCTTCTAGAAACTGCTTTTTGGCTGCTTTTTCAGGATGGATTCAGCGTTTTCAGTTTCTAAGCATCTGGGTTTCTCCGAAACATGATTTTCTACCAAACCCAGCTCCCAACTTTTTTCAGAGAAATTGCTTTTTCAAGGCAGATCAACATTCTATTTTCAGCAACACTATGCACTCGAAATCAAGAAACAAATCAGCTTTTTGGTGGATGTAATCGAGAATCTTCTAGAAGCTTTCCTCCTAGCTTTCTTTCTATTCTCATCTCAAGGCTTATCCATTCTTTGTGAAGGGAAAATATCAAGTTGTGATAGTTGGCACTTTCCTTGTTTTTAGGTTTTCATAGTTGTTAGAAGTTTATCTTGTTCTAGATTTAGGAAAAAAGCTTGCATGTTGGCGAATCGTTGTTATAAAAGCAAGGAGATTTTAGGGTTCCCTACTCCTCTGCTTGTGTATAAATAAGGGCAACCTTGCCCATTTTTCTTTAACCATGCTAGTGATAACAAGACACTGTGCCTCTTAGTGCCTTCTTATTGTTATTCAGTGTTGCTCAGAACTTAGATTGTGATAGTGAAATTGATGATCTTATTTCGGCCTTCAAGATTTCTATTCAGTTTCTATTCGATCTTGTGCTAAGTGTTATTTTGGTTTTGATCACATGTTGCATGCCTTTTTTGGTACAACTTGCTGTCCCATAGGTGTAAATCTTGATAATTGAGAAGGAGGATCTTATGCCCGTCTTGCTTTGATTTAATGTCTCAATTCTCAATGTTTGTTTATGTGTTGAAATTAGGGTTACACGGGGATGTGTCCCCTACCTGAAAACCCTTTGTCCCCATCCCCTGCCGTCCTTGAAACAACTAAATTCATAGGAAACGCTAGGAAACGTTTCCGACAGTCTGGGGACGGTTCCCCGTCCCCGGTACAGCTAGCCGTCCCCCTCAGGATGAGAGCTTCAAACATTCAAAAAAAATAAAAAATTAGTTATTTCAAAAGTTTATTAAACTTCTACCTACATGCTCTGATACCACCGTTAAGGTCAGGGATTATCATGAAAGCTATAATTAACAATATCCAAATTGTCGATCATTCAAAAGGTGGTATGAGAAATTGATAAAGTCCCACAGAGTGCAAGAATAGGATAAATTTTGAATGTTCCACATTATGTAATGTTTAAATTAAAACAAGACATCTTTGGGAGAGGAGTTCTTTATGGACCTAACGTAGCTAATTGACGTATTTTTCAATATGTAATTTACTTTTCTCTAATGTGATATAAGATAGATACTCTTCAATACATATGACAGATATTTTAGAACAAAAAAAGTGATGATTATATAGAGTAAATAGTTAGCACATAGCTTGAGAAAAGAGTATTTCTTAATGAATATATCTTTATTTGTATCTTCGTTGACCAAAAGTCAGAATATATATAGTTCTGAGTCTTTGGATATTCATAGCCCGAATGAGGCTTAATTTCATAGACTATTGTATTTAATATTTTGATTTTCATGTTTGAACTTTGAGACTTCTGGATACATGTTTGAGACATTTGGACATTGATAGAACATGGTTTTATTGATGTTTGATACTGCTGTGATAAATTTTATAATGCTTTAATGACATTTCTTATGCTGTTATAGTACTACTCTCGCAATTTATTTACATATCAATATTGTTGCTATCAATTATTAATTTATGGACATATCTATCTCTCTTTCCCTCTCTCTCTCTAATATATTAATAAATTTTGAAAAAATCACATATATATATATTGTATGTCGTCGTCCCCTAAAAATTGCCCCTTAGGAAACGTCCCGGAAATGCGTCCCCTCGTCCCCGTCCCCGAAACGCCTTGAAACATAGGTTGAAATCATTCCTCGTTCACTTCTAGGATTTAAAATCTGTGTTTATTTAAATCTTTAGAAGTGTCTTTAGCATAAGTTAGTTGTAGTTGAAAGTTTTTATAAAAGGTAAAACCTCAGCTGCAAGGTCAAGAGTTCTATAACCTTGTGTTCTCGCAGTTGAGACAAAAAGATAGGCAAATTAGTTTTAATTTACTTTCTTTAGCATAATCAACATATGAAGGATCTTCCCCTCCGAATTTGAAGAGCAGTTTACTGCACATAGCTGTCTGTTTTCAAACTGCATTCCAGAGGTGCGATCTGAAATGCCAATATGACCATCTAAAAGCTCCCTTTTTAGTGAGGTCAATAAGGGATGCAACCAACTGTGAAAACCCCCTAACAAACCTTCTGTAATAACTGCATAATCCAAGGAAACCCTGCAGATAAGAAATGTTCCTCGGTGGTGCCCAATCCAGAATTGCCCGTATTTTTTCTTGATGGACCTTCACACCTGCTGCACCAATTATGTGCCCCAAATACAATATCTCTATCATTCCAAATTCACATTTGGATGCTTTTGCAAACAATGACTGAGTCTCCATAATTCCCAACACCTTGTCGATATGACAAAGGTATTCCTCTGAAGTCTTACTATATATTAGAATATCATCAAATAATACTAATACTGATTTACATAACTGCTTCTTGAAAACATGATTCATGCATGACTAAAAAGTCACAGGTGCATTTGTAAGATCGAAGGGCATTACCAAAAATTTGTAGTGTCTGTAGTGGCATCTAAATGTAGTTTTGTGAACATCCTCATCATGGATCTTAATCTGGTGGTATCCCGAACGCAAATCAACTTTAGAAAAATAAAAAATAAACTGCCCCATGTAGTTCGCCCAACAACTCATCTATTCTCAGTAAGGGATACCTGTTCTTAATTGTTTTTTATTCAACACATGGTAATCAATACACATTCTCATCGTTCCATCCTTTTTCTTCACAAGCACCACATATGAAGCAAATGGATTGGAGTTGGGCTTGATGTGCTCCATATCTGACAATTCATTAATTGTTTTCTTGATCTCATCTTTAAAGCGCTCCAGACGCCGGTATGGAGTGGTAATCATGGGCTTGGTGCCCTCTTCCAATTCTATCACATGCTCGAATCCACAATCTAGAGGTCTACCAAGAGGAATATCCCCAAACACCATGCTACACTTATCTAATATGGTTTGCACATCCATTGGATAATTTTTATCTTTCCCGGTAGAAGATTTAAAGGACACAAAACATTGGGCCACCTAAGCAACCTCTCCATGTCTGAACAAATCCTCCATACGCTTAGCTGAAACTATCTTAGGAGCACCATTTGATAACACCCTCAACACAATATTCTTACCACCTAATGTAAACTCTAGCTCCATCATCTGAAAATTTTTGGCTGTATTTTCCAAGAGAGTGTAGCCACCTAACTCCCAAAACTATATCAATGTCACCAATACCAACCACATAGAAATCATCTGTGACTGTATAATCCCCCATCTGAATGCTCAATTGTGGGACCTTTGTAGTGCATCCCATCTTGAAACCATCTGCTATTGTGACACTAAAACTAAAAAATTCCTCCACCTATAATCTCCTCTTAGCTACATAGCCCTCGTCAATAAAATTTTGTGTGGCTCCATTATCAATCAAACAAGTCAATCGCTGCCCATTAATAACTCCCCTTACTCGAAAAGGGTGATACTTAGTCACACCCGATAATGTAGCAATAGCACCATGGGTCTCATCTCATGTGGGATTGTGATGCTCCATCTGCTTCTCATGTTCACTTTCTGAACTAGTATCAACTATCTCCTCCACATTAGGAGTGACCTCTATATAATGTGCCTTGCCTTTCCCAAGACATCGACGACCAGGCTTCCATGACTCCTTGCAAGAGAAACATAGTTTCTTCCCGTGCAATTCATTCCTGCTCTCAAAATCTATCTTAGGAGGATTTGGTTTGGGCTGATTAAAAGTTCTAGTGAATGGTTTGTTGTTCTTGAAACTCTTCTTCTGGAACCTTGGACTAGAATGTGAAGTTTTGAGGTCTAGTGCCATCTATATTGCATCCCACAAAGTCCTCGCCTTAAAGGCCTTCACCAACTGTCTCAAATTGTGATGCAACCCCTCGGTGAATAACATTACCACTCTCCTCTCAAATATATCAGGAACCATGACTGGCACCTTCTGAAATTCGTTGATGTAACTATAAACATTTCCATGCTGTCTAATCAAAGCCAACTCTCTAAAATAAACTTCCTCATCTTTCTTGTCAAAACGAGCAATTAATTTTCTGCTAAATTCTCCATAAGACTAGATTAGAGCATGATTGTGCATCACCAATCCATGATGTTGCCAATCATACGTTGCACCTTCTAGATTTAATGCTGCAAATTTAGTTTCTTCCAGTTCTGGCATTAGTTTTAAATTCAGGAAAGTGTCTAACTTATGAATCCATGAATGGGCTATAGTTTTCCCCCTCCCATCAAAGTTAGGTAGTGACAGTTTGCTCAAAGCATGCTAAAAGTCCTTATGAGGGCCACGGGGTCTTTGTTCCTATTGTGCTTTCCTCCTATCCTTATGCTGGTTCATATATTGATTCAACGTAATCTCTTGTCTAACACCATGAGGAAGAGTATAATATTCCTCGTAAACTTCCATTATCTCATTGGTCAAAGGTTGCTCTGCCTCCGGTTGTGCCACTTCCTCCTCATTCCTAGGAGTGAATGTAGGCTGGAAAGGTTTGCTTGTCCCTTCTGAATTGGTTCCCCTGAGTATGTGGTTTCCAACTTTACTCCCATCTCCCTAATTTTGATAACTCTCAATGTGTTCATCTCCTGAGACATCTGTCCAATAGCAGTAATCAATTGTTGTTGGGACTGCATAAATTGTTGCATCATTTGTTGATGTCCACATGCCAGATTGTTCAGAATATGTTGAACGCTGTCATTCTTTCTCCTGTTGCCCCTATTTTGAAAGTCCTGATTGTTTGAGTCTCCCATTGCTTCAATTTTCAATGAGACTTCAAGAAATTGTCGAGCTGCTAAAACAGCAGAAAATATATCCTCTTCAAGATAAGGATCGACAATTTGGAATTGCCTCCATCTCTGCTCTCTTTCAAAATACCTTTTGGCTCTGTCACTAGTGTTCATGAATCCTCAGGCTGGTAGGATAATGGCTTCGATGCCACTGTGATGGTAATGGCTTTGATGCCACACAAAATGTTCAAATGCAAAGGAATTGTTGAAAATGTTTATAATATTCCTTGTAACACTGACTTCTTCATTATTTATCACATTATTGACAATTACGGACTATAATAGGAAGTTTTGTACACATACATGGGATTAGATATAATGCACGTTATCATGCCAATAGCCAGTAGTGCCCCGGTCAGTAAAAATAAGTCCAACACCAATAATATTCCTGATCAATATAAATAAGAGGTGTAAATCCATCGCTAGAAAGTCACGCATAGTGCTCTTGGATAATGACTACCAGCAATGCTAGTCATGACCATGTTACACACACACATAAGCTTGAACCTTGAAAATAACTTTTGCTTCTTCATAACATCATCTCAGGATGATTGTGTATCCTCTACTCCAGTTGCTTTGATGAATTGTGCATATGTGAATGTCCACGACAAGTGCACAAACAAACTATATAGAGTAAATTCTTATGCCCGATATCGGGCCTCAATAACCAGTGCTCAACAATAGGAAATAAGATTGCAGAATAATATATTCAATTTTGTGTGAAACCTTTTAATGATGCAGAGGCACCAACAGTTCAAAGGCCTGCACCATCGATATGATAGAGAAATGATCATGAAACTTTATGATTTGCCATGCTGGGTTTCCGTTGAGTCAATGACATTCAACCTATGAGAATTTTCATTTTCAAGTTTTCCATATCAAACCAAAGAAAATGCAATGTTCGTGATTGTTATACCCAAAATGAAATTTTTGGCATTCTGCTTAAATTGAGCTAAACAACGTAAAAATGCCATCGAAAGTATGTTTTAGGTCAAACCAAATATGAAATCTTGGTGGGTTTCTGTCAAGGAACCTATGGTTAAAATTTTGAAAAAATGAAAATTAGGGTTTTACACCCCTATTTTTATGGAAACCCTAAAAAATAGGACCTTCCCAGAAATGACTGAAAATAATTCTAATAGGATTAATTGCCTTCACGATCACACTGATCAAGTCAGAATTATCAAAAATTATGTTTTACTCTAGTGGGTCTATTTCTATTTTTCAGGAACAAAGTTAGGAGCTCCGCAGCCATTAATGGCAGATTGGCCAGTACCAGGTGCTGAAAGCTAAACCTCAAAAGCTTTAACGAAGAAACCATGGCGGAAAAGGATGAAAATGATGTCGTTCAACGAAGGAGATTCTCAAAACGGAAAAGGCCAAAATTTGGCTAAGTCTGGAAGGTGTACGTTTTGTCTACCAAGGCAAAACACAGTCTACAGTGGCTAAAAGCGCCCCTCTTGAAGAAAGGCGCCCTTGGATCCCAGAGGACAAATCAAATCATTTGGCATTGTCAAAACAGTCATCCTCTTCACTTTCATACTGGCTCGACAACGAAACAATCAGCAAGATCATTTGATTCAGGGATCATTAACCAACTGTTAGCGAAGTATGGAGGATCCATTGACGACAGAAGTGCCAAATCAGAGAGCTTCAAGGTAAAAGCGCCCCTGCTGGCCAGGGGCGCCCCTCAGTTGCAGGCACCAGATGAATCCAAAAGCTACAGCTCTATACATGATATCTTTCCAGCTTCCTCCCAGCTACGTGATCAATCTAACAGCAAGTCCATAAGACACACCAGACGATCACGAGATGAGATCAAGCAGAAAAAGCCAAATTTGAAGAACTGGAAAGATAAGCCAAAAAATGGCTAAGGCATGGCTAAAAGCGCCCCTCTCAAGGAAAGGCGCCCTTTCCTAAAGGTATCTAGATTCAGCCAGAATCTTCACTGCCTCCCAGGATGACCACCTCAGCTATGACCTATCTCATCAACGAGACTATCAGCAAGAACTTCTGACAAATCAATCAACTGATGGAGGAGGTCAAAGATTGGCAGTCCACAGCCAAGATGAAACCAAGCAAAAGCCAGCAGGGGCGCCCTTTAGTTTGAAGGCCCAAAACTTGCCAGCTTCAACTGAGAAGTCAGGCATCGTGAACAATACTGAACCGGCTACCCGACGCATCGTCAAGCAGAATCATCTGATTCATCAAACATCGGGAACGTTAGATCAAAGCAAAGAGGGTCTGAAAAGGTCAAAACGAAGAACAAGTCAATGAAAATTGACTAAGGCATTGTCAAAAGCGCCCCTTTCAAGGAAAGGCGCCCTTCTTTCTGGAGACCTAAACTCAGTTTTCTGAGTTAATCTCTCCCAGGCATATCTAATCATACTGATCCTGCCTCGACAACAGAACTGTCGGACACTGCCTGAGATCAACTGAGTAACCTGAATCAAAGATCAAACGGGAGCACTTCAGCTTGCAAAATAGACAAAAATGATCAACTTCAAGGTTGGACGTCTAAAAGAAGTCAAATAGAAATGTTGACTTGAGTTAGCAAATTTGGAGCCAAAAAGAGACCAAACACTCCACAATCAGTGGAAATCATCTTTTGGAACTCCAAATCAGGCCTGAATGATGAGTTATCTTCCATACTTTGTGGATCTTAACCCTAATTGCCTTATATTCATGCTAGGCGTCCCTTTCCTCATTATTCTTTTTGCAGGTTGAAGGATAAAACATCAAGTAGCTCCCAAGAACACATTTTCAAGATCTGGCAGGGGTTTTGAACGGATCTTCAATATTTTTGAAGATCATTGGCAGTAAAAGCATTCTTCTCCCAAGATTGCTTCCAGAGACAGATTATTGCAAAGTGGCAGTTTATAACTTCCAATCCATCTTCTGTCTACTTCCTCTACTTCTGTCTATATTTCTTTTGCATGTCACAGAAACGACAGATTATCACAGATCTGACCAACTGGGTATGATCAGCACAGCTTTTTCAACAAAACCCACATGGTAGATTTTTTCAGAAAAAGTAGCCCTGCTGCCCCTATTTTTTAGGGTTTCCGGAAAAAGTCATAATATTGAAAAACAGGACAAACTGGGTTTGTTTGGCTTTGAAGCACGAACAAAACCCATGTGTTAGATTTTTTCGAGAAAAATCACTTTCTGGTGCCCCTGCTGCCTCTGCCACCGAAGGGCTCTTGCATGTCAAAGAAAAACTCGTTTTTTCGAATTTCTGACGATCTGGGTCTGTTTAGAAAATCATTCTTAACAAAACCCATGTCTCAGAATTTTTCGTAAAAACTACCCCCGGCAAGGCTATTTTTAGCAGTTCCAGAAAAGTGTCAGAACAGGGTCAAGTGCCCAGTCAATATTCAAGGTTTTCAGAATGCAGTACTCTCAGGTACAATACAAGACCAAAACAGTCTTATACCATGATTACCTGAAAACGACTGATACAGACTTATGGCAGAAAAATCCAGAGGTCAGTTCTGAAGACTTGGAGGGTATGAATCAAATCACATTGCAGAACATCGAAGAATCCGGTTTGTTTCAAGCAGCATCTATTCCAATCACCTTACAAAGCATCGAGCTTGTAATTGCTTGCACTAAGCATTACAACCCGACTACAAGAGAGATCCTGTCAGTAGACGGGAGGGTGATTTGCAGCTTGAAGCCGGTGGACATAGAGACTTGTTTTGCAATTCCACCATGCCCTACCAAGAAGGTCATATCAGTGACAGAATGCGAAAAGGCATTCGAGGCTTCGAAGGACGAGTGTTCGCTTATAATGGCTGAACATTGGCTGAAAACAAAGAGAACCAGCTTGCCCAGATTGGTTGGTAGAGGAGAATTCAAAGACGAGTACGGAGTGCTAATCACCCTACTCAGCAGAGTCACTGGACAAGAGGAGGGAAAATCCTTCCAGCCGTGGATGTTCTACATTATTGGCAAGATAATCAGCAGAAAAGAACGTTACGACTGGGCCTCCCTGATCAGTGACACACTCCACCAACAATTCACCGGGTTTCTAGAAGAGCACCGTTTCCACATGTGTTCATACCTGGTCTACCTGATAGCCTTCCAAGGCGATTTCAGAACATTAAACACTGTGGGAACCCTGGGTGTGCAAAAGGTACAAGAATACTTTCCTCGCTTGGAGTTCACTCTAGCGGAAAGACATTTCAAAAGGATAAATGACCTTTTTACTATGCACACCGTGCACGAGCTAGACCATGAGATGCACGTGCGTATTTCACCAGCAGCTAAGGCAGCAATGGTGGACTGGGCGGATTGGTTCATACAATTCCCCACTTTCACCTACATACGCGTGTATGGCTATAATGGCCACCCCGCCATGATGCCACGTTACCCCTCAGATAGGGTAGTGTTCATGGAATTCCTGAGGCAATTGGCCGAGGTTCACTCTTACCTTCGCATAAAGAAAAAGACTGCTGCAAACTTTCCTTTTCAGATGGGACTCTACAGATGCAGGACTGCAGCCGATGCAAGGTTGATAAGCCAAGAAATAGTGAGATTTAATCTCAAGTACCTCATCGACAGGAGGCCATCCTATGACCCCAGAGGCATCTTCGCAGCTCACCTTGAGCAAAGATCATCACATGAACCTTTCATGGAAGATTTTTGGGTCAACTGCGAGGATGAGTTCGAAGTGAGAAGAAGGAACCATAGCAGATTCAAGCTCTCGCAGATTGCAGAATTCATGTCAGAAGACATCGAGGGCTTATCTGAGGACGAAGAAGAAGTTATTCTTTCTTCCTTCTTCACGGGTCTAGTGGATTCACAACCACTCGGCAAAGTAGACTGGTACGCGAAAGAGAGTACGTCTATTGAGGAAAGAACGGGTAGAGTAGTTCGACACAGTCAACTCTACCTGGACAGTAAAAGGACAAGGAAGGTAGTACTTCCCCGATCAGAGCCGCCAGCGGTTCAGTTTACACTACCTTCCACGTCTAGGAGGAAACCCAGACAGAAGAAGATGAGCTTTCCTCCAGAAGGAATGCGGATGTCAGGGAGCACATGGGGGAGAAAAGGAATTGCCAGCACAAGCCGGCAAGAGGTACAGGTGGAGACAGCCACCAATTTACCTGAGACAGTTGAGACCGCTGCAACTACACAAGAACTAGTGATTGAAATAATCGCTGTAGAGATGGAAACCATTGTAGAAGAAGTTGCAGCAGAAGCGGTGCCAGTGATAGAAACAGAGCCACCAGCTTCACCACCATCACAGAGGTCACAAAGTCCTATTGATTTGGACTCGCCACCACGAGACATTGCCACGGCACAGTCTCGTTCTTCTAGCATTCAGGGGACCTATGTTCCTCCTCCCAGCGATGCTAGCCGAGATTCTATCTGGCTGGAAAGCTCGCTTGGGAGGAAGAGGGAGAGACCTTCTTATCAGCTTGACTTCTCTGAATTCCATCATGTCCCACAAGACATGCCGGTAAAGAAGTTGAAGAAGCAGACGCATGTAGAAAAGAATGTAGAGAACGAGGTTATCATAGAGACTGCTGCCCCACCTGAAGACAAAGATATACATAATGTGAGGGTTGAGGATTTCACGCTTTCAAAGGTGAACCTTGGAAAGACCACTCGACAGGTGGAGGCAGACCTTCTTGGAATTGCCTCGGCGAGTGTCAAAGAAAGGATGACAAAAGATGGACAAGACAAAGCAGCCTTGAAGGCTGAAATCCGTCAGCTAAAGTTGTACATTTCTAGTTTGATACATGACACTCCAAACTCCTCGGCTTTGCCTCAAGGACTGTTGGATCTCCCAGCTGAAAGAAACCATCATCAGTTGATTACATACGGTAAACACTTGAGACGTCAAGTGGATGAGTTTGTCGTCAAAGGGCGGTGTGTGTTGACAGAAGCATATCAGCTGAGAGACAGAGCACATGGACTTCGATCAGAAATCCAGAAGTCAGATGTAAAGGCAGCTCAAGAGAGGCCGAGAGAGGAGGCGACAGTTGCTGATTTGCAACAAGCATATGAATCAGTTACGACCACAGAAAATAAACACCATCTCTTTGAGTGGAAAGAACAGGTGGCAT
The DNA here is from genome assembly GCA_007115665.2 of Sequoiadendron giganteum. NCBI lineage: Eukaryota > Viridiplantae > Streptophyta > Pinopsida > Cupressales > Cupressaceae > Sequoiadendron > Sequoiadendron giganteum. The sequence goes on from VCHN02000178.1 coordinate 26,059, forward strand.
ACAAGGTGAGAGCCTATGATGCCAACTCTGTGGAGCTGATTGACTATAGACGCTTCGTCGCCAATATTATCAACTTCGCAAGAACGTTGGTAATATCCTTCCCTGAGTTAGAATATCAGCGGGAAGGAGGAGAATATGTGGAACTTGAAACCGTGCAGACACGATTCCAGGATGTCATCCGATCTTCATTCCTTGAAGATCCCAATGGCTGCAAATTAGCCAAAATTGCAGCCATGTCTGTCCAGTTAGATGAAGCAGCTGCCCAATGCATAACCTATCATCAGCAGCTTACGACGGGTGAAGAAATGCTTAGACGCCACATAGTCATCTTGAAGAGCATTAATTGCCCGGGGGCCGAAGAGGTCAATGACTGGATAGAGACTTTGTTGACCAGTGGTGAAGAGGTGTAAAGCATCAAGAAAAGACGTCCTACCCTCCAAGTAGCATTAATGATGACTGAAGTCAACTTGATGCCCCTTTCCAAGTTGACTCCAGATCTCCATAGATCATGCATGTCAGATCCCACTAATCTAGGATGTCTATTTGACTCCCACGATTTGTGGATCTCAGATCTCCTCAAAAGGTGGGTGTCTATTTGGAGACACATTTGTAACATAAGTTCACTTTTAGTTAGGTGTCAGTCAACTGAGGTAGACTTCCAGTTTGACTTTTGTTTAGTTTCAGTTAACTGAAGTAGATTTCCAGTTAACTGTTTGCTCACCTACTTTTAGACATAGAATAATATCTTGCTGATTGGCAAGAACTGTTTGTTAACTCAAGGAGATTTTAGGGTTGCCTACTCCTTTGAGTTTCTATAAATAAGAGCCTTAGGTTCTTTATTTGTTTAACCTTTATTTACTAGCAAAATTGCTGCGCCACTGTTGCCAGAGTTCGCTTGTTTATATCTGTTCACTCTTGGATGAGAGTTCGTTGGTTGATCGCAATTGTGCATGATTTCGTGCCTTTGCTGTCCCGACCTTTGTAATTCTTTGAAGAACCTTGAAGAAATAAATCAGATGGTGCAAGCTTGATTGATCTAATTATTTGAGTTATTCAAAGTCTTGTTTTTAAATAGTGCATTGTTTCAATCTCCTCCTTGGACAGGTGTCGTCGCCTCCTTGGATATTTTGTCATCGATCATTATCGTTTGATGTTGTTTAATGATCTCTCTTGCAGCCTAGACTTTGGACAGGTGTCGTCACCTCCTCGGGAATCCTGTTAGAAAGGCCATCGTTCCTTGTTGTTTCCAGTGAGCTGCTTCCAAGCCTATACCTCGGATAGGGGTTCCTCCTCCTTGGCAAGTCTCAGATCCAGTTTACCGTAACGAGTGTTTGCTTGTATCGAGCCCTATCTTGGTATATATCCGAAGGTTCAGAGCCTCGGCCATATTCCATTGAGACGGAGGATTCAAGTGATCCAACCATACCATTTCGCTCCTACGCCCTCATGCTCTGTTTATCTTGAGGAGGTAGGATAGTCTAGAAGTTAGTTAGTCGTAGTTAAGATCTGCGGAAACCAGAGAAAAAGCTTAGCTACGGCGCATTGGTTTATGCACCCTTGTGTCCTGCCGCTGAGTAAAAAAGATAGGAAATCTTAGTACACCCCTTTTTTACAGTAGAAAATCAGCAAAGAGAGATCTTCCTCTCTATAATCCGAAGAGCATGTACTAACACACTTGCAATAGCTGTCCGTTTCCAATAAGCACTCCAGAGGTGCTAATTGAAATGCCAACAGTGATGATCCGGATATCTGCCTCAAACACCATTTATTTCCGCCACCTTTCGGTTGGCAAAACTAATTTATTTAAATGCAATGGCTTTATAAAAGCTTAGTCTTATTATTATAATATTTAATAGCCATATATATTAATTAATTAATTAAATAATTAAAACGTCTTTTAAAACAAATAAAGACAATTTTAATATTTATTTAATTAATCAAATTCTTCTTCATGTGCGTGTCAAAAATGAGGGGGCATCACATAGATCAAGGAAAAGCATGTAGTCCCTTGAGGAAAGAACAAAAAGAAACAAGGGAATATGAGGTATAGTTATAGGATTCAACACAACAAGATACAAAACAAGTACAAAGAGAAGATTACCAAATGACTACTACACCTATTTGGCTAGAAGTGGAAGTGCAAAGAAAGAAATCCCAGGTAAGTGTAGTCCCCGTTGATTTCAAAAGAATTCTGGACCATTTTGACACTTCTATATATACAAGGAAAGCCAAGGTGATATCATCTATCACAAGGGATGCAACTAAATTGAGAATTGCTACTCCCATGGCAGATAAATATCGTGAGGAAATGGACTTAGCAGATTATCCAGTAACCACATTTGATCTAAGACATGCCACTATAGAGCTGCAAGAAATATTGGAACTGCAATCCACAGTTACTGTTGCAAGCACTAGGATGCAAAAGGATAATCATAAGGAGTAGAAATTGAAGAAGCAAATTGGAGAATTGCAAGAGTACATAAGTCAGCTTGTGGGACCACTGCAACAAGGGCTACACCTCTTCGGTACTAATAATGCAAGCAGAGACCTCTTCCTTGGACATGATGAAGAACATATCTAATTTTATAGAAGAGTGGATCGACAAGCTGGTGCATGAAGGGGAAGATAAGCTCAATGTCGCAACGTCTTCTTTAGTATATTTTTTATGTTACTTTATTATTTTAAAATATATGCATTTTTTAATTATTGGTAAAGATTAATCAATAACAATTATTAACTTAAATTAGTAAAATAAATAAATGAACAATAAATAGTAACCAATTACGTGTTAATAATAACACGTAAATAGTAAAATTAAGTATTAAGTAATTAATAATAAATAATAATAATACATGTTAAATTATTTTAATTTCAGTTTTACCTACTGTCCCCTAGTCTAGGATAAAACACTTGAGTCATAGTAGTTAGAACAAAATCAGGAATGTAACTCCTATTCCAATGAAGCGCCAAGGAGAATACAAAAGTTTGCATAGTCTAACTCCCACGTCACACAGTTGATTCTCAGTCAATCTGCACTTACTCATTCTTCTTGGGTGTAGCATAAGGCAGTTTGCATGGATTACATAGGATAGAACTATGACTCAACTCCACCATACTCTCCTTAAGTGCAATTTTCGAGGATAACATGGGCATAAGAAAGATAATTATAAGAAGAGAGGAAGGGATGAGGCGACACATCTTTTGGGATGAACTTTATTATCTCTAGGACTGATATTCGATTCTTGTAAAAACTGAAGGTATCGAGGGATGTTGCCACTAGAAGGCGGCAACTTTGGACTGGGTAGTTATTGCTGGAATTGATACTGCCTTCGTTCAAGAAATGACGAGAAGAATTCAGTGTAGGTGATCTAGATGATTTTCTTCTTTGTCTTTCCAAACTCAAGTAAGGATTAATGATACCAAGTATGTAGACCAATCCAATAGTTCACATTCAACATTACTCTTAGGAAGAATAAAACACTGTGAGAGCGCTGTAGTTTTTGGTGTTGTTGAAATATGGTGTCAAAATCGTGTAGTTTTAATCTACTAGTTTATGTATTGTTGTGTTCTTGTAATTGTATTCACTCCCAAACCAACAGACCTTACTGTGAAATATAAATGTAACTTGAGCTTAAATGGTGAACAAGAAATTAAGCATTTTGGCATATGGACTGACGATAGTCTTGTGCCAAATCATTGCCATCGTTGAGCTAAAATCCTTCCCATGTTACCCTTGTCATTTGTCATAAACACACCACTTTGATCACATACAATATAACCCATAGCAACCATGTCAGAAAAACACAAAGAGAAATGGTTGCAACTCTCTTGAATTTGAAAGACTGTCTTTAGTATAGAAGTTGGGAAAAGAGCTTTCAATGGTTTCAGAGTTTCTTCCCCTCTATATACTTCTCTAAATGTTACATAAATATATAAATTATTGCCCAAAACTTGATGCCATCAACATCAAGTCCACTTTATTTGGTGTAAGAGGAATTTTCCATGGCTACACTCTCTGGATTTGTCTCAGGCAACATTTTCCATCACTTATGGATCATGATTGTGACTAATTTTGTATTCCTGTGCATCCATCCTTTTCATTGTTATATTTATTGTGCAGCTTAACAATAGAGATTATATTATGATAAAACGAATATGTTAACTATGCTTAAATGAAGCTCATGCTACTTATTATTTTCATTCGAGAATTGTTCAAAGAACTAATTTGTAAGAAAAATAAACAACACAATATTTAGAGCCATTTAAAAGCTTGGCAAATAATAAATTATTTCTTTCAGATTGCTTAAATGATACTCACACCAATTAATTTTTGAGTGCAAAATTGTGACATTGGACATATCTAGGTAGGCTGTCATTGTTGTTCATTGTTTCACACAAATTACATTATATGCCACTTTATTTTAGATTGTTTTAAAAATTAAATAGATATGTTTGCTACATTATAGTTTTGTTGCTCTTGTATATTGATAGGTTTAGAAGTGTTGTTACAACATTTCCTTGAGTTTTGGGAGAAAAGCTTTAAAATCTCTATTTCAAGTGCTATGCAATGCCCCCTGAATTTTCAACCCTTCCATAGGTCAATGGCCAGTAGAGTGGTCGTAACCAAAATATGGTATATAAGCATATCCTTCCCATGAAATCCCAACTATATGGAGTATTATTATGCCCCACTATCACATTCACAGTGATATCTTATGTATCAATATTCCAGAACAGAAGAAACATAGACATTAATGCACAAGATACTGTGATAATACATTTATTGCTTTTCACTCACAATTATTGTGAGAGACCATGTACAATGGAATCATACTAATTGCAGTTTAGCCTTCAGAGACAGCCGTGTAACAAAAATACTTATTATTAACCCTTATACGGTGGTTATCTATGCCTTACTGCAGTCGATTAAATACCACTTTTCCAAACCTAAAAATCTATTCATGTTACCAAAACCAAGACTCCATGATAATCTAGTATCATTGTACAATGTACCTTGGGATCATAAGTACTACGATATATTGACCAGTGATAACCCTATTCATCAAATCCAAGGAACATATTCTTCAATCTACAAAGTAGCTGTTATTTAATTAAAGTACTCTACAAAATTGGGTTGTATTTGATGATTAAAATTTTGAACCAAAATCCACCCCAAATAGCACACACTTGCAGTAGTGCATAAACCAGTCAAGACATTTATAAGAGACTCATTTTTGTTCTCATCCTAGCAATTTATAAAGATTTACGTGCATTTCTTGAATGGTGTTTCCATATTCGATAAAGTTTTTCCTTATTGTCTTCCTTTTGTTCTATGTGAAATATACTCAACTATTTGTAACTTTTGATAATCAAGATATTGAATCAAGTTTTTCTTTTACAAGTATGGGGTCCTGTAGAAAGGGAAAAAAGTAGCCATAAGTGGTGTTCACAAACACGTTGCTCCTCAAGGCTACTTTAAGTATATGTTGCCTATATTGTTACTTATCTTGGGTTCATTCAACAATCATTTGATGTCATTAAGAATTTTAGTTAAAGATTTTATATCAAACAAGACGTGAATAAACACCAAAGTTAAAACTAGGAAGTTAAAATTGGGTTGTATTTGATGATTGAAATTGTGAATCAAAATCTACCCCAAATAGCACACACTTGCAGTAGTTGCATAAACCAATCAAGACATTTATAAGAGACTCATTTTTGTTCTCATCCTAGCAATTTATAAAGATTTATGTGCATTTCTTGAATGGTGTTTCCATATTCGATAAATTTTTTCCTTAATTTCTTCCTTTTGTTGTATGTGAAATATACTCAAGTACTTGTAACTTTTGATAATCAAGATATTGAATCAAGTTTTTCTCTTACAAGTATGGGGTCCTGTAGAAAGAGAAAAAAGTAGCCATAAGTGGTGTTCACAAACATGTTGCTCCTCAAGGCTACTTTAAGTATATGTTGCCTATATTGTTACTTATCTTGGGTTCGTTCAACAATCATTTGATGTCATTAAGAAATTTAGTTAAATATTTTATATCAAACAAGATGTGAATAAACACCAAAGTTAAAACTAGAAAATTAAAACTTAAGTTAGTATGTTGGAACCTTATCGTTGAGTAGTTAGAAGGTAAATTCAACTTATTATTACCTCTATCATTAACCATCTTGTAAAACTTATATCTTACCTTTAGCTTTAAAGAATAATTAAGGTAGGTCTTGATTAGTTGTAAGTGTTTTACTAGGCCAAGGATATAATTCACTCATGAATGTATTTATTCTATACATAATTTGATTTCAATAAATTATGTCAATTCAACATTATCAAACTTATTTGTTGATGTTCTTAAATTTTATTTCATGGATTAACATAATTAGATTAGACTGAATTGGCTTACAAATTTCCATTCAATAAAGCAAGTAGATTATCACCTTAATCTAATATAATTAGTCAAGAAAATTTATGTATTTTAATTTAATCTTTGAAATTTTAGATGCTAATTTATCCAATGAATTTATTCTATGAAAGTTAGTGTGAAGTTACATGAGTTTTATAATTTATTTCAATCATAGTTCTTGAAGTAGTTTATGTTCCAAAAGTTTTATTTTATTTTTGATTTAAACAAAACTCAAACAAGAACTGAAGCAAAAACTAGCAGCGTTTGGTATCAATGGTGCCTCTGGGTCAAGTTTACGGGTAATGTTGTCGCGCTTTGAGCTACTGCACTTATAGCCTAATATAGCTGCAAGAACGGCGTCTGTGGCATCGTCCCTATAAATCACCGAGGATAAATAAGGGACACCATGTTGTTTAAAATCCAAGGAATGGGTAATCTTCCTTGGATCAAAAATTAAAAAGATAATTCAAATGAACGAAATGACGGTAGATTAAACTTAGAGAACCATCATGTAATTTCATAAGATCTTCATATAGCTTTTTTTTTCAAGGGATTGAATTTGTTTTGTCTAGGTTTTTTTATGAAATTTTCAATTGCAACTCAAAACCCAAGTGATTTCAGCTTGTTTGATTTCTCAAAATACAATTCAACAAGTGTTTGACATAATGCCACAATAATATTTCATTTCAATAACTTAAAATGATCGACAAGGATATCCATGCTTTCATAAGTTAAAGGTTGAGTCTAATTGTTTGTGATGTTATTGAAATGAATACATCCAAACTGTTGCATAAATAATAGAAGCTATCGATACCATGCAGTGCAACAACCACCCCCTGATCTTATTTTATTAAAAATTGATTGCCAATTAAATCACAACATGAAATCATGCAAACAATGGTCTTTACTGTCATTAATGGTATATATATATATATATATATATATATTTTCAATGTTTTGATACTATTGTGACAAATATTTAAGGAGATAATCACTCATAAATGACATTACATGAAAATAGACATTACAATATATTGCTTGTTGAGGAATACCTCAAATGCTAGGTGAAAATAGGTTGGGATATTGGATTCAACCTCGAAAGATTATATAACTTCAGATTAAAGGTGCATGTCTACTACACTGAGTGCATAGGACAAGGCAGTCGTGAAATTCTTTAGAAACCACCTCTATATTTGCACAAGTCACCTCTCAAGGGCTCAGTCCAAAACCAAACTCACCCAACTAACTCCAAACAACCTTCAATCATCTAGGAAGGTCAAAGATTAGACTTGTTATCAATTTTCAGTTACTTCTAGAACTTCATGACACCCCTGTGTGGCATCATCCCCTCTAAATTCACCTCCAAACTATCAACAAAGGCAAGGAGTATACCCAACACAGGAATAAATCCCACCAATCATGCCTGACTGCACATAGAAGTATTGCAAATCATAGGAACAATGAACAACATTATGAAAATACCCAGTTCCAAACAAAATAGCAGGAATACACCTCCAAAATCACACTCCAAACTTGCCAATGACACCCAGAAAGGGTCACAAATAACTTGAACTCCACTCCCTAACGCCCCTAGAAAGGCGAGAAACGCCAAGTTGTAGATTTGATTATTGTTTCAATCATTTCCAAGACATGAAAGTAGGCACTAAAAATAAGGGCAGCCAACATGTAAGATTAGCAAACCCTCATAATCACGCTTTCTTAGCATTAAAAGGCCTGAAACTAGTTGTACATGATAAGGCACCTCCACTCAAGGTGATTAAGACTCAAAACACAAGGATTTCCAGCCCTAAAAGTTATGATGCCAAGCCTTACGAATGTTTAACAGGTATTACAGTTCACCTGGAGAATTGTGCCAACAATAAACAACACTCAAGCCCTACCAATGAAGTTGTCCAGCCAATAGAAGACACTTGCATGAAGTTTCAAAGCCTTAAACCCTCCAAATCCCACCTCCCAAAGCAAAAAGGATTGTACAACGCAGCTAGGGCATTGCCTAGAAAACACCATAGTACAACCAACATGGAGACCTTGAAATAACCTCCAAAAATCACAACAAAATCTCAATTTTTTTTACAAACATAAACCCCAAAAACCTACAATCAAAAATCCATGTAAATCTTCATTTTTTTTAAAACCCCGAAATCCAAGACTCCATGAATACTAGTGTGATTTCTACATGAAATCATTCTACCAGCTAGGGATGATCTTTCACCTTCAAAACTATTGATTTGATGAGGGTTTTCATCCTCAATCAACCTTGTAAGAATTTTCTTGTTTACTCTAGCAACATCCTATTATGTGTGCAAACATGAGTAATCCAAATGAGAGCCCCAAACCTCATTTTATAGCTTTTTTGTTGTACGTTTTTTTTTTCCTTTTTTTTTCACTTTTTTCGAATAAGCACTTTTTTGTTTTTTGTTTTTAAATAACTTTATGTCTAATTCCCCTTTTCCCCTAGGCATCCACTTTAGGGGACATAACACAACTTTATTAAATTAGAACACTAAAGTAATTATTATAACATCAACTTTATAACTTTAGTGTACTAATTTAAATAATCCAAACCATTTTGTGGAAAGCACTGCCAAAGCACCGATAACCGAAATTAATCACGCCAAGAAGAATTTGATGTTGAAGAATGATGTCGGGTGCCAAATGGGCACTTACTAAAAATAGTAGTGTTCTCCAAAAATTATGGAGAACAACCCATAAGGTCCAAAATGTGACAAAGAGTTACACCGCAAACTTGAAAGTCAAATAAACTTCACACCATCACTAAATTCCAATAAAAAGATAAATAGAGCTCTCCAAGAATGTTTGAACTCTCTCAGCTCACTTGGAAACCTTCAAAAAACCTTGAAAACTGGCCAACACTCACAAAATAGTATGGCATAAAAATGGGGACATTACAGTCCTCCATCCCCAAAGATTGCTTGCCCTCAAGCAATGCCAACTCATAAACAGATCGACCTTGGATAAAACCCGATGTGATTCTAGGATCCCAAATAAGTCTAGAAGGTATGTGGCTCCATCTGCTTGGAGCACTGTACTACTGGGTACTTGCACAAGTGACCTCTTGAAATCCTCTTGTAAGAAGAGCAACCAAACACTGCATGATCCTGGTTAATTCCATAGAAAATTGTTCCCCATAATCACAAATCCATGGCATCATAGGAGTAAAAATGAGAAAGTTAATGTTGACTTCCTCATTGTTAGTTTCCTACACTTCAACATAATGGCTGCTATTGTAAAGAAGTCCGTTCTCCCAACCATAAATGTAGGCTGATAATAAGAAATAACAATTGCTTGGTGCCTAAACACCCATCCAACACTGAATTTGGTTAGTAAAACTTGTTATTACCTTCTTCCGAGGCCAAAAATTAACCTTGTCAAGAGGTTGAATGGTTTGAAAATACTTAGATCTGCAGTTGTTCATGTTTGGATTTTCGACTTTCATCACCCAGGAAGAAGAACAACGCTGCAACATTGGAAAATCTTGGCCAAAATGAATTTTTTGATCATTATCTTGGCGGAAATTGCCTTCTCAAGAGTAAACCAACTCAATAGTGTACCAAATTTTGCTCAAAATGTCTCCAATCCACTTGTATGAACACAAATGGACTCATAAGATGACTGTAAAGAGAGGTAACAACAACATTTCTGTCACCTTTTTTATCTGTAATCTCCCATTGTTTGCCTCTCCCATCATCTTTAATCCCCAACAACCCATGCATATGATCCTAGGTAAAGGAAATCTCCCTTGATGTGACTCCACCATGTTGGGGGCGTGCAACATTCTTCAACATGTGAGTCTCATCAATATAAAATTTGAGAATGTTTGAAGTCTCCACACAAGGGCTCATTGCTTCCTCATCATTAAATCAACATATTACTCCTCTCCTTGCAGCGAATCCACAAGGCCAACCCCCACGCCAGAATGGTCCAATCCAACATGAACCGCCATAGGAAGCAAATCAACATAAGATAAATGTTCTTTTACTACATTGTCAACATGCATCCCAAATAAAGGATTAGGAAATGATAGCTCTACTTCCATATCAAATATGGGGTTATCATATTTTGGAAATTGTTTTCACCTTCTTGCTTTGGCTTTATTCCTTGACCATGATTGGATACTCTCTGCATCATCTTGCATGTAACAATATTGGATCCCTTTTTGGACATTCCTCTCAACACCACCCTCCTACCATCATTCCAAAATTTTAGCTCCATGGATTTTATGTTGAAGGTGATCTCGCCTAGGGAACGAAGCCATTGCATACCAAGAACAACATTTGTGTCTCCTATATTCACAACATAAAAATCATCATTGACTTCATAGTGGTCCAGTAAGACTTTCAATTGTGGAATCTTCCTCATGCAAGACATAGTGTGACCATTTGAAAGCATGACTTTGAAACCTCCAAATTTCTTAGTTTTGAGCCTTGTTGTGCTACAATGTCTTCATCAATAAAATTATGTGTAGCACCTGCATCAATAAGAGCAACAATTTTTCTGCCCTTTCAACATACCTCTAACCTTGAACGAATCATTTCTTTTAAGACTAGAAAGCTTAGCAAGAGTGCCACCACTCTCCTTCTCTTCCCCAGGCTCTTCTACTAATTCTTCTTCACTTTCCAGTTGTTTTAGCTTGCTGTCCTGAATTCTTTGATTTGGATTTATCAATTGAATATTCCTCCAATTGACATTTTTTTCCCTTTTCCAAACACTTATATCCTAGCGCCCATTGTTCTTTGCATGTAAAACAAATATTTTTCTTCCTTTACTCCTTTTTGTAGTCTTCTCACACCTTCTTTGAGGAGGTTTCCTTGGGTTGAATGTTTTCCTTGTTATCAGCCAACTCTAAGCTTTTTGCCTTCTTCATTGCCTCCTGTAATGAAGGTGGGACAAATGCCTTAACCCATCCTTTAATGGGCTCCATTAGTCCTTTAGTAAAAAGGACTACAAGTCTCCACTTTGTGATACTAGGAACCATAACTAAGTCTCTAGAACTCTAAAATGTATGTATCAAGTGAACCATATCATTTTAGCTATGCAAGCTCTATGAAGTGTAATTCAGGATCCTTCTTATTAAACCTCTCGATGAGTTTGTTAGTGAACTCATCATATGTAGTAATCAAGTTATGGCCAAGTGTGACAAGGCCATGATGCCACCACTCGTGAGCTACTCCATCAAGGTGCAAAGTGGGAAATTTGATTGCCTCATCCTCTAACATGGGTCTAAGTGATAGATAATTATCTAGCTTTTAAACCCAAGCTCTGGCTATACACTTGTCACTATTGTTTAAGTGTGCCAATGTAATCTTCCCTAGAGCACTATGGAAATCTCTTTGCTTTGGTGACCCTTTGCTTTCCACTCTTGCACCTCTTTTCTTCTTTTGGTTTAGGTATTGATCCAAGGTCAATAAGTCATGAATCTCTATGGGTAGAGAGACATACTCCATATAGGCTGCACTAACTTCATTTGCTAAGGGTATTTGAACATCTGGAACAACTTGTGGCTCCTCTCTGCATGTGAATGTGGGCTGAAATGGTCTAGGAACAGACCTTGAGACTGCTGCTACAATATGTCCTTGAATGTTTGATTGATTAGTGGAGCTAGTTTCACAATGTGGCACTTGGTTAACCTATGGAATCCCTTGATTCAACTTACCCATCGTCTATGACAACATATCAAGCATAGCATTGGATTTTCTCTTTGCTCTGGTATTGGTACTAACTAAACTAGCACATCCTTTATCCTTTTAAGCCATGACTCTAGCTGGGCTAGATAGATTGGGTGTTGAATTTGGGGAGCTATCATTATTACTAATCAATCCCACCTATAACCATTGATTTGTTATAAAAGGATTCTCAAATGGAGCTTGTGGTTTTGATTTCTTTTGTTCATGAGTATAATGCCTTAGCTCTCTTCTTTCACTCATAGATGTTGCAACTTAAGAAATGATTAGGAAACACAGGTTGGCAGGGAAACACCAACTTTGATACCATTGTAACAATCACCCTTGATTTTTTCAATGTTTTGATACTGCCGTGACAAATATACAAGGACATAATCACTCATAAATGAAATTACATGAAAATAAACATTACAATATATTGCTCGTTGAGAAATACCTCAAATTTTAGGTGAAAATAGGTTGGGATAGGTTTGCAATTCTTTGGATTTAGCTTCAGAACACTAATATAACAACAAATGAATCTTGCAGGTGTACTACACCGAGTGCATAGGACAAGGCTGCCATGAAAGTCTTCAAAAACCACCTCTATATTTGCACAAGTCACCTCTCAAGGGCTTAGTTCAAAACCAAACTCACCCAACTAACTCCAAACAACCTTCAATCATCTAGGAAGGTCAAAGATTAGACCTATCATTAATTTTGTCAATACTAGAACTGCATGACATCCCTGTGTTGCATAATCCCCTCTAAATTCAACTCCAAATTGTCAACAAAGACAAGAAGTATACCCAACACTAGAATAACTCCCACCATTCACACCTGATTGCACTTAGAAGTATTACAAATCACATGAACAATGAACAACAGTCTAAAAGTACCTAGTTTCAAACAAAAAAGTAGGAAGACACCTCCAAAATCGCAGTCCAAACTTACCAGTGACACCTACCAAGGGTCACAAATGACTTAACATCAACCCAACACTCCCTAACACCCCTAGAAAGGTGAGAAATGTCAAGCTAGAGATTTGTTTATTGTTTTAGTCATTTCCAACATATGAAAGTAGGCACAAAAAGAAAGGGCAGCCAGCATGTAATATTATAAACCCCTCATAATCATGTTTGCTCAGCACTAAAAGGTCTGTAAGAAGCCTAACTAGTCTAAACTGAATTTTTCCCTTCGCTGGTCTGAAAATTTCCCCTTCACTGGTCTGAAAATTTCTGATTTGTTTGCTTGCAAAGTACTTAAGCTTTTTAACTTTCATCCCAACAAGGGGTTTGTAATATCATGCAAATTGAAAGGTTCCAAGCATAGATCCAAATAACAAGAAATGAACTTGAAACATAGATATTAGGCAATCAAACAAGTCACATAAACATAGATGAACATACCTGTCAATGATAGCCTATCTTCTTATTTGATTTGAAAATCGATTACAAATAGAGAGGGTTGGAAAGTACAATCAGTTAAGTCTAATTTGAATTTCAGACCTTCAATTACATCCAAATGTGCCAAAACACAAGTCCAAACCCTAGCCGTATGAATGGAAGATGAAGTTGCATGAAGTATGGATGATATGCCCAGTTGAAAATGATTGAAATGCAACTGTAACAACCCATTGGAGGTTTGATATCATTGAATTAAATTTGTATCAATTGTTGTTATAAAACCTTGATGATAAATGCCAACAAAGTTCCAAGAAAAACACTACAAACTCACCCATGCACCAATGGAAAGCAATAAGGGTTAGGAAGTAATATTGATGTTGAAACCCTAGTCATCACAAAGAGTATACTCACCAAAGATAACGCTAATCCCACTTACTTTCTTCTTTCAAAGAATAGTAAGTCCTACTATAGTCACATCAAAGCCCTCAAAATCATCACAATGCAAACCTCTTTTCTTTACCAAACCTTCATCAATGTAGTTATGTGTAGCTCCATTATCAAATAGTGCCAAAACTTTGTAACCAAACAATATGCCTTCAAATATAAAAGGATTGTACCTTGGAGCTCCTAAAATATAAGAAATCCTAGAACTTTTGTTACCATCATTTATTGGTTCTAGTGTTGGTTGTTTATGATCATGCTCTTCCTCACTCTCTAAATCCGTATTAGGGATCCCGTCATCTTAGATACAAATTCTGTAACATGTGCCATACCTTTTCCAAGGAATCTATGACCAGGTTCTCATGGTTGTTTGCATCATCCAGTGTCTTAGACTTTTGAGCCTTCACCAAGCCTCATAACCTGCCACTTAATCCCTCTACAAAAAGCATCACAACCCTTTTCTCAGGCATCTCAAAACCCATAACAACAATCTTCTGAAACTCATTGATATAGGAATCCACTCTATCATCTTATCTTAGCTGTGCCAAATCTCTGTTGTAAACCTCTATCTCTTTCTTTTCAAATCTTGCAATGGGTTTGCGATTGAATTCGTCATAGGAAGTAATCATGTCATGTCTTTGTGACACAAGTCCATGGTGCCACCAATCATATGCTACACCCTCTAAGTGCATGGTAGCAAACTATATAGCCTTTTCTTCACTCATTGGTTTGAGTGTATGAAAGGTATCAAGCTTATGTATCCAGGCACATGCACTCATCCTACTACTTCCGTCAAAATTAGGTGGGGGAATTTTATTCAATGCATCCTTGCATCATCATATCCTACTATGGTACCATCAGAGACTTCTCTAGCTTCTTCTTCTTCTAAAGGTAACTCCTCTCTTGTAGGAGTGAAGGTGGATCAAAGAGGTCTATCTGAAGTGGCTGCAATTTGTCTCCCTACATTATTTCTTCCACTACTTTCACTACGTGCCCTTCTAGACCTTGAATGATCCATCCTCAACCACCCCACAATTGTAATTAGGTTATCTTGAAACTGTTGGAGCACTTGTTGTTGGTGTTGTGAAAGTGTTTGTAGGAAATCATCAATATTTCCTCTTCTAGGATTGCCCATTTTTACAGATGAACTTGTTGATTGATTACCCTCTTCTTGTTGTGCTCTTCTTCTAGTGTAATACCTGTGTGGCCCAAATTCGAAAGGTTGCATATCCCAAAGGCTGGCAAGATCTTGTGGCTCTGATACCACTGTAAAAATCCTAACTAGTCCAAACTGAATTTTTCCCTTCGCTGGTCTGAAAATTTCTGATTTGTTTGCTTGCAAAGTACTTAAGCTTTTTAACTTTCATCCCAACAAGGGGTTTGCAATATCATGTAGATTGGAAGGTTCCAAGCATAGATCCAAATAACAAGAAATGAACTTGAAACATAGATATTAGGCAATCAAAAAAGTCACATAAACATAGATGAACATACTCGTCAATGAAAGCCTATCTTCTTATTTGATTTTAAAATTGATTACAAATAGAGAGGGCTGGAAAGTACAATCAATTAAGTTTGCTTTGAATTTCAGACCTTCAATTACAATGTGCCAAAACACAAGTCCAAACCCTAGCCATATGAATGAAAGATGAAGTTGCATGAATTATGGATGATATGCCCAGGTGGAAATGACTGAAATGCAATTGTAACAACCCATTGGAGGTCTGATTTATTGAATTAAAATTGCATCAGTTGCTGTTATAAAACCCTGATGATAAATGCCAACAAAGTGCCAAGAAAAACACTACAAATTCAAGTGGCCATGCACCAATGGAAAGTGATAAGGGTTAGGAAGTAATATTGATGTTGAAACCCTATTGTACATACCAAATAACCCTTAGATCTTAAAATGAAATCAATTTGATGACTTAAGAGATTGGAGAATTAAATCCTTATCATACCACATTCTAAGATGCAATTTCCAGCCACGAAACTGGAAACCCTAGTCGCCCAAAATTTTCTCCAGAATTCATATAAAATCACCAGCATCTCCAAAATTCATGAAACAAGTTTTATTACATTCCAAAATGTCCCTACTATGGGTCGCCCAATGGAAGATTTGCTTAGAAAAAATTGTAGACCTTCATAATCGATTTTTGACCAAGAACTTGTCTTCAAACCCTAGTTTTAAAATGCACCAAGCTTGCACAGTTCTGCCCTTTGATGAAACCTAAGTGATTTCACCTCTCAAATAGGCGGGTAAGGGGGCATCACAACACAAACAAAAAAATGGGACCAAAACCCTAACCAACTTGTTTAGATCTCCTTTGAGGATAACAACCAAATAATACCTCTTGGTTAATTTTAGCTCCCTAATATTTATGATGAAAGATAATTGATCTAGTTTAAGCCATTTAGGTTATACATCCCTTCACCATCTTACATTTTGGTGAACTTTAATTAGCTTACATTTGCATATCTTTTTTATTTTAATCACATATATTATCAAATCTGATTTACTTGATTAAAGTATTATACTATTTGAATATCTTATTTACTATTACAAGCATTGTATTTTAGTAAATCATTGTAAGTCTTATTCTCTTATGTTATTACAAAAAGGAAAAAACCTACAACACCTTCTATTCTTCTAACATTACATCAATATATCCGTCATGTCATCACCTTCTTCTAAAAAATGTTTTCTTCTTTTCTTACATCATTGATAGATGTCTCTTTTTTAACCTTTGGTGGCCCTTCTTCATGTGATGATGAAGCTAACATGTGTCCCTCTCCCAAGATATGTCCTACTCAAGAGGATATTTTGGTACAAGAGGATACATTAATACCTTTCTTAACAACACTTTACCCGCTCGTCATTCAATTTCTCTTACTCTTGGAAACATGGTATGCATAGATGAAGAGTCCAAATTCACATAGAATCCACCAAGGATAGATGTTAATCAAAATTTGATCAATACAAGTTATACTTATGACTTCAATAAAGAACCTATAAAATGTATAACACCATCATTCCACAATAATGTGCCTTATTCTCTTAACATATATCTCAATGATGATGGGGAATCTTTATCTTCTACCCCTCATGGACCAGTTGAATATAATATTGACCCTCTCCATCCTAACATCTTATCATGTCATGCCCTAAAAATTTATATTTAGGACATGTACACAACCTACAATTTGTTTTGATAAAACGTGTGTACATATCACACTTGTTAGCCACAACCATGCATAACAACTGTAATGCCATAAAATTGCACCCCTTGCGATTTCACATACATTCTTGTATTTGCTTTAGTTTCCACTCCCTTAGCATCTTGTGTAGGCTCATTTTGGCCCCTGCGTCGACTTTTTCCCTCCCAAGATGCTCAACATCCCTTTTCTGTAGCTACCCTTGTGTGTCAGCTTTGCGTTAAACCTAATGCTTCTCCCGTTCTCATCATTTTGTAGCATGATGTGTTCAGACACTAGTGCGTTGCATTGATGTCTGCGTGCCACACTAGCGTCCTTCGATGTTTTAACATTCAAATGACCGTTTTGTGCATGTTTTCCACTTGTCATATGCTTTTGTTGGTGGTAATGTCTTGAAATGCCTTGTAATGTCTTGAGAAGCTTCTTTTCCCTCCTATTCTCTCTTTTAACACTACCTTTTCAATTCCATTACCTCTTCTAAGTTCTTCTAGCTCTCTTCTACTTTCTAGCTCCATTCTAGCTTCTTTTCAGCCTTTTCTCTTGCATTCCTCTCTTGTTATCTAGTTTACACGAATCCATATAGCTTGCTACAACAGAACCTTCAAGTTCTCTTGACAACACTCTTTGCAGCCCTTGGCTCTTGCATGTGATACCTCCCTTGTCTTGTGCTTGTGAGAATGTTGGGATTTCAGGCATCCCTTATTGATTGCATTTATATATTGTGATATGGGTTCTCCTCCCCAAGAAGGGATTGCTTTTATCACCTCTTTTATGATACCGATTCTCCTCCTCGAGTGGGGTTGGCTTTTATCACTCATACTTGGTGGTGCGGGTTCTACTCATGAAGCGGGTTTTGCGTTTAGCACATGCTTTGGTAATTTCAGTTACACTCTCTCTCTTTCTATCTAGTTGTCTGTGGAGGTGGGAACACCAAAATGGGGGTTTGATTGAGGCAAACTCCTATACAACCCCAACACTTTCTCCAGATCTTATAGACATAGGTATTGAAGATATTTACCAACTGGAGGCTTCATCACTTGTGTTCTTGTAAGCATTTCATTTCTATCCCTTACTCTCTTTATCATCTATTTTATTTTATTTTTGTTCCATTACATTATGTTATTTTCCCACATTCTGGAAGTTCTCAGCAATTCACTTTGTCATTCTTTGTGATAAACTCGCTCTCTAGTCCGTACGAGACACTAGTGCGCCACACTACCGTCCCAGACTCGCGCTGTCGTCTTTTGGCTGAGAGCCTGTCGATTTGTTCAAAAAAATTTCATGACCCGCTCTTTCAGATTCTGGAACTCTCGCATTGTTCCTTGAGGTAGTTTAGGGAAATTCGCCCCATGAGGCTCTCTGGATGAAGAGAAATCGTGAGTAGCGAATTGTTCTTCTTTGCAACAACTAAACTACATGCAACAAGCAAGTTTGTACAAGCAAGCCCGTGGTTGACACGTCACTTGGAGGCAAGGAGAGGAGGAAAAATTTGTACCATTCGATAGATAACTAGATTGCCCAAGGTTTGATAATTAAACTAACCAGGGTTCAAACTCACAAGGATAGGAACTTCATCAACACAATATTTAAATTTTATTTAATTATAATATTCTCACAATGTTCTACATTTATACTACTAACACATTTATTGACGAATTCAAGGTCTCGTAGGATGGGGAGAAAATATTTGCATCAAGGATCAAGTGAAATTGAATCGTGGATAAAATAGAGTTAATGTTTATACACTCTTCATAATCCTTTTCTCCCTTTAATGTTAATATATCTTATTTTATTAGTGTTACTTGAAAACATCTCAATGATTATTCCAATAACGAAATATTTAATATCAATATTGTTAATACTATCAATTAAATAGAGCATTAACTCCAATGTACATACCTTACACCACATACTTTATTTTTTAACATGATTGTTATGATTAACGATAATGTCAATATTATTATCTCTCCTACCAATAATATTAAACTTTTCCCATCAAGCATTAAGCATATTACTAGAATCTTTGTTCCAATTAAATTAATATTGCTCTATATTTTCTATTAAGGCTATTAGTTTTAGTAATGATTTTTCTTTCGATCTTACAAATTTTATTATCATCGGCTTAACAAGAATCCCATAATGCTAATGTTAATATTATTCTCTTTTTGAAGTTTCCATATTTAATTATACTAGTATTTCTTTTTTTATTGTGTTAAGAACTAACATTGATATTACCATAAATTTTATCACTAATTTTAAAATTATTATTATCTATTAAATGCTGAAATTAGTATTTAATTTCAATATAATTAATTTCACTATTTAGTTGATTGTTGTATAGGGCATATGACAAAATTCACTACCAGCAATTCACCGACGAAAAATTCACTGTTAACAACTCACCGCCATGACAAATTCATCACAAGTAAAATCCACCAACATGACTAATTCACCACAAGTAAAATCCACCACCAAGAAAATTAATCGCATTAATATTTTTTCACCGCCATGACAAATTCATCACAAGTAAAATCCACCAACATGACAAATTCACCACAAGTAAAATCCACCACCAAGAAAATTAATCGCATTAATATTTTTTAATATATATTTCCAAAACTAAAATTCACCACAAGTAAAATTCACCCCCAGTAAAATTAGTCCATTAACTTTAGAGAATTTGATAGTTTTCAAAATATATATTAAAAAATATTAATGCGATAAATATTTCTTGATGGTGGATTTTACTTGTTACGCCGAGAGGCATAACCCTACAATGACAACAATCACTATAGGAGGCCAACAAATGTAATGATGTAATAAAAATGAAATGATTCATATTCTGTCAGCTATTAATTTTAATTACGTTGAGAGGCATCCTAGAGTGGCATCAGTATTCGTGTACATTCAAAATCCTAGCATTTATTTTGACGTATAATACCGACGGTGGTGTTAGAAGTAAGTAATGGAAGTTATGGAAGATGTAACCGATAGAAATTGAAGAGTTAGGAGAAATGCAAAATGGAGAAGTAATGGAAGTTGTGGAAGATGTAACCGATAGAAATTGAAGAGTTTGGAGAAATGCAAAATGGTTGAATCTCAAGATCTCTGATTCTTCAAATGTGTTGAAGAAAACTATGCATTCCAAACCCTCCTTCATTCCCTTGAGAGACAAAAATTTAAAAATCGGTAGCGACTCCACCACGACACGATCCATCCCAGAAACCCTATGTCTTTCCACACCAAGATTTGAACCGTGATCCTCCCTTCCAATGACAACCATAGAATTTTGCTTGCAGTGTTTCGCATAACATAAGAAAAGTTGCCATCGACCGGAATTGCAGGAGGTACAACCAGGCCAAAAGGTTCAGAGGATGAAACAATCAATGAATCATTGATCCTGGCTTCGTGCAGTGACAGGGGGATTGGATGGGCAAGTCTAGTATTTGTAACAGATTATTCTGTGCTTTTCCGTTTTCTTGAAGAAAATCTATAGTAGAATGCAAGTCGAGGCCGTGCTCTGAAGTTGTTTCCTGTTACAGAAGCAAATCCATTGGAGCCCAGTCGGCCTTTAAAGAAATCGAGGCTCTAGTCTCAGGTTCAAAGCCTACCGATTCAACCAATGTAAAAGATGTTAAGAAAGGTCCACCAGATCTGCCCAGACGCAAAGGCAGTCTAAGAAGGGAAAGGAGAAGCTCTCCTGCGAGAAAATTCGGGTGTTGAAGTCTTGGAAGGGGGAGTGGAAGGTTTGTGATTAGAAACTCAAAGACTCTTGATTCCCAGCGTCCTAGAAAACCCATGATCGACAGGTTGCTTAAAAGCCATTGTAATGTTTTAGGAGTGAGCATCTTGTTTTGAATGTGTCAGCCTACATAGGCCCTGTAGAAGGTAGGAATGGCCTTGGCCTATTCGAATTTTGTGGCCTCTTTTCTAAAAGAGACTCCAATAAAAGATCTCATCTATCCCAATATACTGCATCTAGAAAATAGGACGCTTGATTCTTCTAAGAAAATCTCAATTCTCCAAACATATTATTTTTTACATTGTATACACCGATGTAAAGGTAAGATTTATTCTCTCTCATGCCAGTTTTTCAACCCCATCACCTATGAATATAATTTGTACACTAGGAATCCAATGTTAGACAATCTTGCTGGCCTTGAAGAGCTTCCATTAAAAAAAACTATTTGCAGGGGAGGCGAATGTGGGCTCATTAATTTGGACTAATTTTTTTGTTTGGTTGATTAGGGAATTGTTTGGGAATAGGTGAACCGTGAAGCTTGGAATTTCTTCTCTCTTAGAGTTCCCTGTACCATTTTTCTGAATATATCCTATATTTCTTCAAATAACTCTGGTTGTTGAATGTCTTGTCATTTACAGTTTTGTGTTTAAATAATGGTAGCAACTACTATATAGGAAGGATGTATTGTTAGAATTTTTATCATGCATGGTTATTTAAAGCATTATTGTGAGCCAAATTCATTTTTGGTTGGCCTATTGTATCTATGACAACCATTACATTTACACTATGGTCCAAAATCTTGTCCTCTGCTACCACTGCCAAGGTTATTTTCTTTCCAATGATTGGTTGGACTTTGGGAGAAAGCTTGATAATGTTAGAACGATTTGGAATTTTCTAATGATTCTATAAATAAGTTTTAGTAGAGATAGAATATATTATAAATAAATTAGTTTAGATTTAATTTAATATATAAGGTTTGTAATGTTCTTTGTATTATAAAATCTTTTGACACGAATATAGTGAATGTGTTAAATCTTTTGAAATGAGTATAGTGAATGGTATTATTACGTAGAATTACATCAAATATTATTATGTTAGAAAGATAGGAATTTTTCAAGTGTTCTTAGATTATTTTTATAAAATAAGTTTTAGTGGAGATAGAATATATTATAAATCTTTAATGATTAGGTGAAATAAAAGTCATATTGAGTTGAGAATTAGTGAGAAATTATCTTAAAGTATGTTTATTTTTATTTGACGTATAATATAAAGTATAATTATTTTGTGTTTAATGATTCTTTAATAAGGTTTTTTTTAACATGTTACAATATACTTAGAATTAGTGAAATCTACAAATAAATTAGAATGGGTTATGAGACTAATTATATTAAAGAATCTATTTTTAATAAATAACATAGATTTATTGATAGTGCTAGAGTAAATGCATATTTACTTAAGTTTTACTTAAATAGACTATAGTTACATTAAATCGGGAAATTAGTTTTCTTTCCTGTATTCTTGTATTAGATGGTTGTTCACCCGTTTGGCTTTTTTCATGGCTTTATAAGCTTGTATCATAATGTATTTTATCATCTCATATAGAGCATTCCTCTTCTGTAAAATAGCTTTGCTTCTCATTTGTGAAGGTTTTTGTGCAATTGGTTTTCCTTGGAATTTGTTGCTCTATCATGATACCAGAGCCTCCCAGTTTGTAGTATCTTCCCTGAGAGTTTTTGTCGAAGAGTTGTGGCTAGAGATTTGTGAGATCGTTTATTTCAGCATTTGAAACTTTGTAAATTTTAAAGATTGCCTCATTTTGTTTCTCGATTACTTTATTTCAGTCTGAAGGAAACGATATATTGCTACTATCGGTAGGCTGTGAATTATCATTTGTTGGGCATTTTCCTTGTTTTAGCAGTCATGTTTTGACTGTGGAAGGCGCTTTTTCTAGTTCCTAGCTTGATTTGCATTTGTTTGAAGGCATGACTTTGTTGTAGGTATTTCCTTTGTTGTTGGGCACAACTTTCCTCTAGAGGCACAAATTTCTCTTTGAAGAGGCTCATTTTCATTTGAAAAGGCTTGATATTATTGCATTGTTGGAAGCGATTGTGGAGGGGTGCAATACCTTTTTCGTGGTTGTGATTTGTTGTTGGGGGCGTTTTCACCTCTAGACATTGCCATTTTTCCTGCATGTGAATTTGTATTGAGGTGTGATTTGTGTAGAATTTACACATTAATTACTTGGTGAATATCGCTGGGGGCTGATTATTTGTGGCCTAGAGGTTTGTGGTTTGCATTATTCCCATCCCATCGATGGCATATGAGCAGTTGATAGGTTGTCTGTGGTATGGAACCTATAGTTTTCATGAGCTTTTATGATCTATATATTTCACAATCTTCATGGCCATCTTCAGGCATTTTCTCTCGAAGCGACCCAGGCAGGACTCAAACCGTGCACTTGGTGTAGGCCCGTGAGGATTGTTTTGATTTTTCCCGAATTAATTTGTTGTTGGCGTAAATTCATTTTAGAGAATTTGGTGTTGCTGCCAATAAAATTCCAGAATCTAACTGGGGCTACAAATTTCTACTATTGCAGGCTATGTACTACCTCTTTGAAGACTCGTTTCTTCACTACAGTATGGCATTTTTTTGAATTGGCTAAAGCATTTCATTCTTGTGTGGAGTGCATTGGAGGCATTTTTTTTCAAACTTTATATTTTAAACTTTACATTCAAATATTTTATTAGGGTTCAAGTTATTTGGGAGTTTCTAATTATTGTTGAAGGTTATTGTCTTTGTTTTTTTGGAGATTTGTCATAGTTATGGGGTTTTCATTGCATCCTGCTATGATTATGTTAGAAAGGGGAAACTATAAGAAATGGAGATATGGTATCATATTTCATCTCAGATGGCTTCATTTGTTACCACATTTATATAATCTTGTTCCCCTTCCTAGTACTGACAGTAAGAAATTTGCATGGAATTGCAAAAGGGATCACTTGCTAGGAGTTATTACAATACATATTAATGATGCCACTTTGGATTTTATTGATCATTTTGAGTGTCCATATATTCTTTGGATTAAAATTTGGAAAATATTGCATGAAGATCCTGATACTCTGCTATTCCTAGATGATCTTGTTTCAGATTGTCTTGTGCCTCTTCATTTTTCAAACATGATACCCTATGATCATGCTACTATGCAGGAATTTGAATTTTTGGAATACTTTGAGTCTTCATATGAGGATGACGAGGGTTCTTTAGATGCTTCTTCTCCATCAGGGACAATTGATGTGCCTTCACCTTCAATGATTCATTGTGCAGAGTCATTGATTGAGGCTCCTACCATTCATGTACAGTAGGACCATTCATCTTGTTTTGATGATTCATTGCGCACATCCAGTGATTCATCACAACTAGTATCTCATTGTCTTCTTGACTGAGATTCTTATTCTTCGGACATTGGTTCATTGTTCGTGGAATCTCACATTTCTGACTTGGAAGACACATTTGAGGGTATATCCCTCCTATTTGATGATAGTTGTGGTACAACTATTGTCACTCCATCTCAGTCTCTGGAGAGTGTTCAAGATCAATTTCCAGTGGTACCTTGTTCGTCACCTTTTGTTGTGATTGGGCATGTTCCTGATTGGTTAATGGCATCATTTTCCAATGTCTTAGCGACACATGAGAAGATTTCAGATACACCATCATACATTTTCATGCTTCTTTCTTTCAATTCCTATCTAGAATGGGAAACATACCTACATTTGTATTTGGTTTTGTTTCTTCTGAAAGGGAGACAAGTTGTTTGTCAACATTGGATCACTTTTTATCTTCAAACACTTAACAATTTTTGTAGGTGATTACACATTGTGGGGGGAATATATAGTCTCTCTCTTTCCCTCTTATGGGGGGATGTTGACTGTATATACATGATGTGCGTAGTCCTCCATCCACACACCTTTTTTTGTTTTGTTTTCTCTCTTTTGGAGAGTGGTTTTTTTCCCACAAGGTTTTTCTCCTTTTCTTCGGTTGCGAGAGATTTCTTTTTATGCATTGTACATGGCTACCTAAAATGGTTGTGTGGTCAGAACCCATATTGCATCTTAATTCATTCTCCCTAAGTTGCACTTAAGGGGGGGTATTAGATTAAATGCATATTTACTTAAGTTTACTTAGGTAGACTATAGTTGCATTAAATCAAGAAATTAGGTTTCTTGAACCCGTATTCCCGTATTGGGTGGTTGCTCACTCGTGTGGCTTTTTCATGGCTTTATAAGCCTATATCATAATGCATTTTATCATCTCATATTAAGCATTCCTCTTTGGTAAAATAACTTTTCTTCTCTCATTTGTGAAGGTCTTTGTGCAATTGGTTTTCCTGAGAATTTGTTGCTCTATTAGATAGTATAAGGCTTAAGATATATTTAATACAAGATGTATGATAGTCCTACATTGGGATCTAGATCTTCTTGATACCATAATGAGTAGCTTAGTATTTTATACAAAGTGTGTGATATTAATCACTATTAACTTTAGAACAAAAAACAATGCCAAAAGGATTGATACAACCTATTGAATAGATAAATCCATAATTTTGAGCATGACTAATATGTTGTTATAATTGAACCTCATGTAGCTAACAAGGTTGTGGTAAATTAATTGCTAAAGATCTTACTAGATGAATTCCTTGGAATTAATCATAGATTTTAGAAAGAGAGAATACTTGATCAGAATGCTTGGGTAATTAATGATTAAAAGGAAAACTACACAGGAGGTTTAAATAGTGCAATGGTAGATTTATATTCTCATTCTAATTCCCATTAGTTTTGTGTTAATTTTTATGGGAATGTGTCAATGCAATACCATATTAACAAGTGACATAATCTTATGTAGGACTTGTCTCACAACCTAATTGCTATGCATCCTATCTTTCCCCATATACATAAAATTTAATACATTCATTCTTTAACTCAAGACCATCACTCAATCCCTCAATAAGGTTTTTGTAGGTTGTGAAATTAATCTAGATCAACCTTAATGAATGTGAAAATGACACATGAAATTTATCATCAAATTTAAATTCTAACCTTCTCTCCCTTCTACTAGCCACTGAGTTAAGGTAACACATATTCCATAAGAAATGTTGCAATGCCATGAAATTGAAAGATATTTATTGTTCTCTTAAATGCATGATAATTATGGAAGAATTAAATGCATGAAACTTATGGAAGAATGATATATATAGAATACATCAAGAGATATCCTTCTTGAGGAGTCTATTACACTTTTATGTGAAAAATTGATTAAAAATGTAGACGCCTCAAGAAGGATATTTCTGTTATGCCTTGCATAACCACCCCATCTTTTGCCTTGGTCAAAATGGGTCCCCCTTTTGTTTTTGTCCTTGGTTGTTTTTCAAACTAGGTCTGGAGTTATTATTTTCCAACACTTTGGTTTTGTTTTGTTTGTTCTGTCGGAACCGGAACCGGAACTAAATCGGGTTTTGAAATTTGCTTCAAATATTTCATTTTGATCCCCGTCCCGACGGTTTTTTTTGTTGTCTTTTGGTTTATCTTTGTCAGAGCCGGAGCCGGAGCTGGAGCCGGAGCCAGAGTGGAAGTTAAGTCTGAAGTTATTCAGGGTTTCAAAATAAAGTTTCATTTGGCCTTCGCTTCTGCCTTTTTGGTCTGTTCGTTTTGTCTTAAGTTTTTGTGTTGGGTTTTCTCGTTTCGGTCTTTATGTTTTTATTTTATCTTGTTTGGCTTTCTTCGTTGTTGACGGAACTGGATTCAGAACGAGAATCACATTGAAAAGTTGGATAAAGTTTCTAAATCGATTCCCACTCTGATTCTGCTCTCGCTGTTTTGGGTTGTTTGACTTTACTGAAGTCGCACAACAGTAATGTGCCAGTTCCCTCTGTAGTTCTGACTCCAATCTGCCGCATTTATGGCATTGATTACAGGTGCCATGCATGCGTGAAGCTATAGTTTTAACCTTAATTAAAGGATTAATTGATGTTATCAACATTGTTTAAAAGATTAAGGGTGAACCAGAGTTGCAGTGGAGCATTTGGGCGTGTGATTCGATCGAAAGGGAGATAATTACGCGTGAAATCACATCAGAGGGCTAACCTATTTATTTGCATTTGGAGGTAGGGTTTTTGTTCTTCTCTTTTGTTCGTTTTGCATTTTCGTTTTGTTCGATCATTGGTTTCTCGTGAATTCATGACTCTCAGTTTTCTTGTGAGTTCATGTTGTTTGTTTTTCTTCTCTTTTTGTTCTATTTTCTTGTTTTCTTTTTTCTTTTCTTGTGTTTTTGTTTCTTGTTTTCACGTTTTAATCGTGACCGTACCATGATGCCCTAGGTTTTTAATGGTGTAATTAGTTTTTTCTTTACATTTGTAGGGTTTGTTGATTGATGGTTTTACTTAGGAGTTCAATTATGAGTCAATCTCGTTAGTTCGAATAGGGTTAGATTTGTGCCCTAATTGTTTAATGTCAAGGGCTTGTAAATTAGGGTTCTTGGCACGTTTCTGTTTAAATTTAACATGATGCCCTAATGTTACATATTTCTCTCGTTCATATGGAGATGGTTTTGTATAAGTTATTTTTAAGCCCTTTCGTTTTGATATGACGTTGTCTTTAGATTATGATGTTAATTCATCATCCTGTTAAAATTACTTATGACGTCATGATTATTTTGAGTGGAACCGGAATTGGAATCGATTTCGATCTTGAACCTTGTTTTGAAATAAGTATTAGTTATGTATCCATCCCGTCTCTGACTCCGCTTACAGTAAGAAGCAAGCTTTCAAAATGTTGATAACTCAGTCAGAACTAGAACCAGAACCGAACATAAAATTTAAAACTCTTCATGGAACCAAATTGGTTCTTGTTCCGATTCCGATTCCAGTTACCTTCCCAACTCTGACTGCGGTCCTGATCCCGACAATGTTTTTAAGAGAGAATTTTTAGGATGTTTTCTACCTAGTTCCGACTCCGGTATATATGAAGGGTAGGATCTCTAATCATGTTATTGTTATATCTTTTTATAGATATAATTTAAAGTTTTATTGCAGTAAGCTAAAGGATGTCAGGAGCATCAGGAGAGGCTTCTCAGAGGAGTCAGCCCACAGAAACTTCGAAGGCAATAACTAAGCCTAAGAAGGTTAAACCAGAGCAGCTCCCTTATACCTTGAGATATAACCATAGGGGTCTTGCTGTCATTGTTAGCAAGGTGGAATCTGATTGGGCCGATGTAACTGACACAAATCTAGGTCCATTCAATTATGAGGAGTTGTACTTAAAGACATTTACTGAGGACGTAACAGGGAGAACTGGAAGGATAGTTGAGTCTGGTTTGGCTCACATCACTGTATTTCCTCTATCAATTCAGTGCCCTGAACTGATAATGACAGTAGTTGGAGCTTACAATTCGACCACCAGACAATGTGTAGATTCACAAGATAATGTGATCATAGACTTAACTCCTCAAATGTTTCAACTTATGTTCAGTGTCCCTAATCCAAAGAATCTTGCACAACTAAATGAGGCAAAGGGTTTGGAGATATATAGTAATCACAAGGAGACCAATAAGGCTCACTTAAACAAAAAATGGTTAAGAACGGAGAAGAAGTCCCTAGCAAAGCTCTGAGAATAGCCAAAACGGGCAGAATTCTACAAGGAGGTATCAGATATTATAATGATGTTGTCTAGAGTCTTTGGAAAGAGGGATGCCTTTCATTTTAAGGAATGGATGTTTCCATTCATTCAGACAATCTTTGATGGCAAGTAGCAGTTTGACTGGCCTATGATTGTCTCAGATAACATACATGATTAGTTGACCAGAGTAAGGGAAACTAAGAGATTGTTTATGACCTCTTATGTTTTCTATGCAGTAGCAAGGGGAGGCATCTTTCTAGGATTAAACAGAGTAGGAGTATTGGGAGAAGCTGATGGGCAAAACAAAGTTTGGAACCATTATGACCAGCTGTCCTTGCAGATTTCTCAGTTACACTTTAGAAGAGTTCATGATGCATTTTTGTATGTAGTTATCAACCAACTTAATGGAGATGCAGGGTATAGACTAAGCAAGGAGGCCATGGCATTCATTATAGAATGGGGGTGTTGGTATATCCATTACCCCAAATTTACTTATTTTATGTTGGTTGGGTTTGAGGGTCATCCTCACTTACTCCCCAAGTGCTGCAACAAGAGGATGGTCTTGATGGAGTTTGTTTACCAAGCGTTGGGGGTCAATGCCAAGTTTGGAATAAAACATAAACAAGGTTGTCATAAGTTCCCCATGCAATCGGGTGAGTACAACTTCCCACACCTTGTAGGAGCTAAGGTGGTTTGTAGTGAGTTGATACATTTGAAGTTGGGCCTGTATACTTCCCGGAAGCACTTTGATTCAAGGAAAAAGATGAATGCTTTGCTTGCTTCAGTCTTTGACAGACATTTCAACCTACTGGAGGACTTCTGGAGTGATCTCCAAGATGAATATGATCTCAGGAAGATAAATTATGAAAGGTTGTCTGTCCCACTTATGGTGGAATTTGGAGTGAAGGTTGATATTCCTGATACATTAATAGATGATGGGGTAGTGTTGGATCCTTCATATGAGGCATTGAATATAGGTATTAAGAGTTTGGACTCGATAGATTGGGATGCTGAGGAGACAACTGACATCAAGCAAATAAGGAGACCAGTCTTGGATAGGAGTATCCAATGGGTTGTGCTCAGAGCCAAAAATCCTAAGGGTTCAACTTCTAAAAAGGGGAAAGGGTATAAGAGAATCAAAAGGAAAATGCCTCCCAAGGAACCCTTGGAATTATTCCCCCCTGATGTTGAAGAATTTGAGCTTGAAGCTCCGGCCCAAGATTTGCCTGGAATGCATGAGGAGGATGCCCCAACAAGACCCATTGCTTCAACACCAGTAATGGGTGAATCATCTGCTCAAGTTCTTCCTACAAAGCAACAAGGTGGAGAGATTCCTAAGGGGACTCTTCATGATATAGCTGAAACCTTATAGGGAAAAGAAGTAAAGATGGAGATCCATGATATTGAAACAAATTCTGATGAGACCTTATCATAAACGGATGCACGAGAAGAGATGCCT